>MU720867.1:4241-54787 GCA_026770625.1 Nicotiana glauca
TCCAACTCAGTGAGTAATAGCAATAAATAACAACTGAAAGTAAGAATTCTCGTAGAAACACTACACAGTTCTATAACCAACAGTAAAGGCAGTAAACAACAGCTGAGCAGGGAAACAGGTGAAAATCTCTTAAAGTCCGGCAAATTAGCAACACTACTGCTGTGCGCAGCCCGATCCAATAATAGTATATACTTCTGTGGCACGCAGCCCGATCCAATAATAATATACACTACTGCGGCACGCAGCTCGATCCAATAATAATAGCCGACTGCGCTCACTGGGGGTGTGTGCAGACTCCGGAGGGGCTCCTACAGCCCAAGCGCTATAATATTGCGGCATGCAGTCCGATCCATATAATATACTACTGCGGCATGCAGTCCAATCCATATAATATACCACTGCAGCGTGCAGTCCGATCCATATAATATACTACTTCGGCGTGCAGTCCGATCCATATTATATACCACTGCGGCGTGCAATCCGATCCATATAATATACTACAGCAGCGTGCAGTCCGATCCATATAATATACCACTGCGGCGTGCAGTCCGATCCAGTGTATATAAAATATCCTCACTATGGGGCCCTTGACCCCTCTCAGTCAATATAGACTTGGCCTCTCGGGCCCACTCAGCTTAGACGGGGTTTCCAACCCCAGGTATTCCTCATTTAGAGTGCAAATTGCTAAGACCGGTTCACATTATGTTTTACAGTTTAAGAATATGAATGAGAGTATGATTTCAACAGGTAAATTAAGGTCAATTAGCTCAAGATGCTCCCTAAGGGTTTTACAGATGGGCACAAGGCCCCAAACGTGGAAACTAGCCCCAAATATACGGATATAAGCTCAGTCTCAATCAAAAGTACAGTAGAGTCATCAATCAGGATGGACCGAGTCCGAATCCCCAACAGTAACATCACCACGCTCATCATGTAGCGCGTATCTCATCTCAACATAGCACTACATAGTGCAACTACGGGGTTTCCAACCCTCAGTACATCATTTATAACCATTACTCACCTCAAGCCTGCCGTAATCCTAGCTCGTCTTGCGCTTCCCTCGCAAATCAACCTCCTCGTGCGTAGAATCTGTCCAAAACCACAAGGAATACGTTATGATAAGCTAATGGGACATAACCCAATTAAAAGAACTCGAAAAATACCCAAAAATACGAAGTTGGCAAAACTCGAGCCCCGGACCCACATCTCGAATAATTATAAAATTAACATCACCGGATTCCTTATCTTGCCACGAGTCCATACATACCAAATTCACAAAAATCGGAGTCCATTTGTCCCCTCAAATCACTAGTTTAAATTCTTTCAAATTTCAAGCCCTAACCTCCATTTTTAGCCTTAATTCCCTTGGATTTTCAATGTTAATCCATGTTTTTACACCATAACAACATAATCTAAGACCAAGAATCCATAACTGATGAAGACTCTCGAAATCCTCTTCGAAATCACCCAAAATCTCCTTAGTCCAAAATGAAAATGTTGAGTTGCTTCTAAAATTCGCGAAGATGAAATTAATACCCTCTGAACAGCAGTTTTTGCTTCTACGATGCCTTTGTCACTTCTACGACACCCCTTTTGCGGTTCTTTATCCTCTTCTACGATTCTTCGATTTTTACCCAGGACCGCTTCTGCGGTCAACTAATCGCAAATGCAAGACCGCTTCTGCGGTCCGCATGTCCGCTTTTACGGAACCTCCCAAACCTCCTCCTTTCGCTTTTGCGACTTCCCCTATCGCTTCTACGGAACCGCTTCTGCGGTCCATTTCCGTAGAAGCGGGAATACCAGATATCAGATCCTTCAGCAAATCCTTAAACTCCAAATTTCATCCCGTTAGCCACCCGAAATCACCCCGAGTCCCCCGAGACCTCAACCAAAAGTACCAACACAACTTAAAACATTATTCAAACTTTCTCGAACCGTCAAAACACTATAGTTAATATCAAAATCATCAAATTTCCTCAAATCAAAGCCTAAGTTCAACCAAAACTTCTGAAACTCACATTCGATCGAAAACCTGACCAAACGATGTCCGAATGACCTGAAATTTTACACACATATCCAAAATCACCTAACGAAGCTATAGCAACTCTCAGAATTCCATTCCGACCCTCGGATCAAAATCTCACCTATCAACCGGAATCCGCAAAAATTCAAACTTCGCCAATTCAAGCCTTATTCTACACCGGACCTCCAAATTCAATTCTGATCGCACTTCTAAGTCACAAATCATCACCCGAAGCTAACCGAACCACCGAAACTCACATCTGAGCCCTATAACTATATAGTCAACTTCCGATTGACTTTTCCAAAACAAGCTTCCTACTAAGAGGCTAAGCGCCTCATTTCCAACTAAAATCAATCCAACTCTACCAAATCAACTCAGATACTGATATTAAATCATAGAGAAACATAATATGGGGGAAACGGGGCGGTAACTCACATGACGACGGGCCGGATCGTCACATACGCCCAAGTCCCATATTTTACTACGGACCCTACGAGACCGTCAAATCATGGATTCGGATCCGTTTACCAAAACTGTTGATCGAAGTCAACTTTAATCAATTTTAAAGGCCAAATTTAATATTTTTTTGAATTTCACATACAAAAGCTTTCCGAAAACTCTCCCAGACTGCGCATGCAAATTGAGGTGAGACGAAAGGAAGTTTTTAAGGCCTTGGAACACAAATTTGACTTCTAAAACAAGAGATGACCTTTTAGGTCATCACATTCTTCACCTCTAAAACAACTGTTTGTCCTTGAACGGGCATAAAAAAGTACCTGAGTATGTGAAAAGATAGGGCTATCGGCTCCGCATATCGGACTCGAACTCCGAGGTTACCGCCTCAACAGGCTGACCTCTCCACTGCACACAAACTGAAGGGAAATTCTTCGATCTCAACTGACGAACCTACGGTCTAGAATAGCTATCGGCTCATCCTCATCGATCAAGTTTTTGTCCAACTGAACAGTGCTGAAGTCTAGCACATGGTATGGATCATCATGATACTTACAAAGCATGGACACATGAAACACTGGATGCACAGCTGTTAAGTTCAGTGGCAACGCAAGTCTGCAAGACACCTATCCCACTTGTTCAAGAACTATCTGAAGCGCGCCTGACTGCGTGGAAGCACACCTGAAAAAGTTGATTTCCCCAAGTGCATGCCCAGATACACCTTCAAGTCCTAGATGCACGGAAGCACACCTGGGAAGGTTATATATACCCCTAGGTCGGGTAGAGATAATTTGGGGTCAAATTTTGGGAGTTCTTTGGGACTTTTGAAGAGGATTTTGACCAAGGGTTCACTTAGGTCATACAAGGTAAGTTTTTATTTAATTTTTATGTTAATTCAAGTTAATTAACACCAATAGTAACAAGATTCAACCATGGAATTTGTTAGACTTCAAAATCCTCCAAGAATATAAAAATGAAAATTTTCAAGATTTGTCTTCAAGAGGTAATCTCACTAATCAATATTCATCTATTGTGTATAAATAAGTATATAGAAGGTGATTTGGAGTAAAAATCATGGTTTGGCTGAGTTGGGAGATGAACCCTAGAAATGAGTATCATGAATAAGATTGACTAGTGGGTAGAGACGATGAATAATGTCGATTTGGTAAAATGAATTAAATAATACTTCCTCCATTTCAATTTATGTGAACATATTTTCTTTTTAGTTTGCGCCAAAAAGAATGACCTCTTTCCTTATTTAAAAATAATTTACCTTTGTGCAATGATTTATTGCTACACAAAATATATGTGCCTAATTTCACACCACAAATTCAAAAGTTTTCTCTCTTTTCTTTAACTTTGTGTCCAGTCAAATGAGTTTACATAAATTAAATTGGTGGGAGTATGTTTTATAATCCTGTGAGAAATTCAATTATTAAATATCATAGTATTTTATATGGGATGAGATATTTAGAGTTAAAAACTCAGGAACCGGCTTCTATGATGGGAATATCAATTTTCACTAGACTTGTAAAGTTGAACCTAAGTATTAAACACTTAGTTAACTTAGTTGGTGTTATTGTAATATGCCGCTGATGAATAAGAGTTGTTATGTAGATATTGGCTTGTTGATGATGTTTGAGAGTTCTAAATGAATTTTTTCTATTTGGATCTTGGACTTAACATAAGTTGATTAAAACTTACTCTACTTGTGGGATTTTATCTAACATATGTTTTAACTTAATACATGAGATTGTTCGTAAATGTGCATCTGTACTCGTTGGAAAAGCGGGAAAGGATGTTACCATGGTCTTTGAATCGTGTTGCATATGAAATGGTGTCATGTTATTTTGTAAAATCTTGTTTTCAAAATTATGTTAGAAAATGACACTTGAGGCAAATGTTATAGGTTTTATTAAAAACTTATGTTGATGATAAATGGATTAAACGTTTGAGTTATATTGTTACCTTTGTTTTATAAAATGAGAAATGTAATATTCCTAAAATCTTTATATTTCGAAGTAGCATTTGTTCAATGTTTAAGGATTGAAATCTTATTTTGTTGATTGCTTAATATGAAATGAGGAAGGACCTTGTTTAATTTTATGCAAACTATTTGGATTGACTGTAAATGTCATGATTTGATAAAATAGATACTTTCATATTATTTAATTATGAATTTATTTTTGGAGTATCAAATATTTTGGGAGTTACTTGTTCACTAAGATTAGCTTCGAATATATTGTGTTCGTCGTCATGAAACTACACGTGTTGGAGTAGGTGTAGATAGCCACGTTGTGGACCTTTGGTATAAACTATTGTACAGTATCCTCCTTGAGAGGTGCTATTTTGTGCTATTAATAATATGGATGAGTCGATTCGTACGACACTGTGATGAAACGACCTGAGAAAGTAGGATATATGATATTTATTGCTAGGTACATAACCTAATTCACCTTCTTATGCCGGTGATGGTATAATGCTCCCAGTGAAAGGTAAAAGATGTTTTTGTTATATATACGCCTAAGGAGACGAAAGTGATTTTAATTGCTTAATAAACTTGAAATGCCTTCGTATAATTTAATTAGAATCATGGGTTGATATAAATATTTTAAAGTTTGTATCGTGATATATATTTTACTGTTCTTTTTATTTAAAATGATAAACATTACGAACTTGTGTAATGGTTTATTACTTATAAAATATTGGTTGCATATATTTTGAAAAGACTTGTCCCAGGAATTCGAGTTAAAGAGAGTCTATGACACTTATTGAGTACCATGGTGGTGTCCTCAGCCCTTGGGGGCCCTCTCCATGATTTCGCTTGTATTACAACCCCATTTTTTCTCCATAGGATGTCGTGATGGCACCTAACATCTACGACTAGGTAAGCCTAACATGCCTAGAGAAATAGCGGAAATACTACTAGAATAACAAATAGATACCTTCATACTATAATAATAAACTCAATAGTACAATAGCCAACACTCTCCCCAAAACCTGATGGAACGGAGTTATAAGCTCTACCAAATGGTACTACAAGTCTCGAACTAAAGTACTATTTGAAACAAGAAAGAAACAATAGAATGTATAAAATAGAAGGGGACTCCGAAGCATGTGAACGTGGAGCAGGTATACCTTGAAGTCTCCAAAATCAGCAACTCAAATCAACTCTAGCGTCTGGCACGGGCAGACGTACCTGGATCTACATAAAAAGATGTGTAAAATTATAGTATGAGTACACCACAATAGTACCCAGTAAGTATCAAGCCTAACCTCGGTAAAGTAGTGATAAGGCTAAAGGCTAGCTCAAGAAACCTACTAGGATATAACAAACAGAAAGAAAATATATTAACAAGAAGTAGCAGAAAGTGGAGCAGTAAGTAATACGCAGGAAGTTAATAACAGAGACTAACGAAAGGATTGTAAGCATAGAGATAACATAAGGAAGAAATTGAAAAGAACAACAATGTTCATATACAAATAATAACTGATAGAACAATGAAGAAAAAAAATAACAAGAAGTGTTCCCACCAAATAACTCTTTCCAACAAGAATCACAACAAGGTACCACCTCATGTACAATAAGAATCACAATTGAGGTACCACCTCGTGTTCACAATTCACAATCTCAATCACAAACTTTCCTTATATCGCCATGTGAGCGTTACATTTAAATAGGTTTTGAATATATTTTTTCTGAAATAGCTCCATACACTTTAGTCCACCTTATGACGCCATTTGGCTTCATATAATTCCTTTACAAGCAACACGCACATATGTCCCACTTTATGCCACCGCATGCACATTAACTCGTATCCTTATATTGCCGCATGCGCGTCAGTTTCACATTATAATAATATCTCGGCCCACAAGTGCCCATATGTCACAATTTTCTAATATTCAATAATATTAATATTTTCACAGCAATAGCACATGGCTCAACCACAATGTGTACAAGAATATCAACATAAACAATGAATTTTTCTCTACAAGAAGGATATCCCAACAAATAACAACTTCGCCTCAACGTGATAACGACTTTCACAATTTAAACACCAATAACTCAAAATGAGAAAGATAATGTGTAAACATGATATTAACTTCTAATAACTCACAATGAAAGAGATAACAATGACTTCAAATAATGGTAATCCAACAATGAAAGAGATAACATGAATAATGACTTCCAATAATGATAATCAACAATGACAGGGATAACATGTACAATAACATCAAATTATTATAATCAACAATGAAAGAGATAATATGTAACAATAAAAGGGGCAATAAGTTCAACTAAAGCATGATCAATTTATCAAGTAGGACATAGAACGAGTGTTAAATTAGTCATTTAAGACACGTAAGGATAGATCAACATAAGTAAGAATAGATTGACTATAATAATTTAGAATATTATATGACATTTTAATTAAAGCACGGAATGAGTCTAAGTAACCTTTGTACCCACTCTTCACCTGGCGTATACGGCTTTCAAATATTACAAATGAATCAATCAATTCCAATCCTAAGGGGTAGTTCTCCCCTTTCTCCCCACAAAGTTAGGCAAAATACTTATCTCAACTAAGCCAATTCGACTCTTGAAAATATCTTTTCCCCTAAAATTCACCTCCACACGACTTAAATCTAACCAAAATCCACTTAATATAATCAAACAATGCAAAGGAAATCAATTACAATAGATAAAGCTAATATCTTTAAACTTCTCCCAAAAAATCAACAAAAGTCAACCCAGAACCCGCACGGTCAAAACCCGGGTCAAATAGTAGATTCCAACTAACCCATGACCCCACGAGTTCATATATGCGATTAGTTTCAAAATCTCAGTCCAAATCAACTCTCGAAACTCAATTTCTTATTTTCTAAAAACTTGACAAAATTTCACTGATTTTTACTTGGATTCACATGATTTTATTGTTAAAATCCAAAATATATTGATGGAATATGATTAGAAATTGATTAGAATCACTTACCCAAAGTTTGTAGGTGAAAATTTTCTCTCCAAATCGCCTCCTACCGAGTCTAAGGTTAAAAATAAAAGAATGTTTTCAAAAATCTCGTCTCCCAGCCCTTTTAGCAACTGCAGTTGTCGCATTTACGTTAGCATTTGCGAGCCCTGACAGCCTCATTCATCATCGCAATTGCGATAAATTACGAAGCTGAAAACCTCACAAGAGAGAACAGATGTTCGCAAATGCGAGTCAAAAGCTAGCAGACTTCGCAAATACTAAGGAAAAGTCATAATTGCGACATTTGAGCCCCCATTGTCCCCTTCGCAATTGCGAGGTTGGCTCGCAATTGCGATAACTGAGCACCTGCAGTTCATTTCAATTCAAAATCATTTCGATACATGTCAAAAACTCATCCAAGTCTTCGGTACTCCAAACCAAACATCCATGCAAGGCTATAAATATCATACGAACTCGATCACATGATCAAAATATAAAAACAATATCTAAAACTTCAAATCGAACACGAAAATGCATAAGTTTCAAAGTAAATTTCAAGATCTTTTAGAATCATAACAAGACGTCCGAATCCTACCAATTCAACTCCAAATAATACTAAATTTTACATACAAGTTCTAAATAGCATAACCAATATATTCCATGTCCCAAAATCAGATTTTGAACTAGATAGCTAAAAGTCAACATGCGCTCAGACCTTTCAATTTTAAATCGTCAAATTTCAGTAAAACAACACAATCAACCTACAAACTTCCGAAATCAATTTCAGGCATACACCCAAGTCCGAAATCATAATACAAAGCTATCGAAGCCATCAAAATACCTTTTTGGGGTTGTTTTCACAAAAGTTAAAGTTTGGTCAATATTTCTAACTTAAGGTTCTAAGTCAAGAATCAAAGAATCCATATCAACCTGAAAGTTTCCTGCAACGGAACGAATCAATTCTGTAAGTAATAAAATCATAAATACACATATGTAAAGCATCAAAAAGGAAAACAATGTGCTATTACATAAAATGACCGATCGAGTCGTTACAGCTTTTTTTTACATATTTTTTTAGAATGAGATGTGGCAACCTCGAGTCTCCCCAAGAGCAAGGTGGAAAGTTCTTGGAGGAAAGGATGCCGAGGATCTATCTGGAAATAGCCTCCCTACCCCAGGGTAGGGGTAAGGTCTGCGTACACACTGCCCTCCCCAGGCCTCATTAAATGGGATTATACTGGATTGTTGTTATTGTTATTGTTGTTGTTATATGTCATGTGATGAATGGATGAGGCAATGATGACTCTCTTTCCAAGTTATATAGTGAGGAATCACTTCTATTTCGTGGTAGTTGTCGTGTTGATCTTACTTTCTTCTGGTTGAGTTTTGTCCTAATTATTTATTCTATCCTTGTGTCAAAGTTATTCTTTTGGAGTTGTAACGGAGAGTTATTCATATGACATACATGGGAAAAAAATTATCCTCATATCTTTCAATTACTAAAAAAATGGTGAATTTGAAGATTATGTTTCGTGTATGTTTTTAATAATTTAAAATGATTATGTTTTCAAAAAAGCTTTCGCATGCATCTATTAGGCATATAGATGGATATTGTTGTACGAGTTGGTCCACTTGGTTTTGTTAAGAAACCGGGTGCTAGTCACAAGGTTTTGAGGCACGACAAACTTGGTATCATAGCACTAGTTTCTAATTCGAGTCCTAGAAAGTCTATAGCATTGTGTCTAGTAGAATTCTCCTTATCGGTATGTTGTGCACCACACCTATATCGAGAAGGCTGCATGGACATTGTAGGATTGTTTTATTCCTTTATTCTCACTTTATATTGTGCGTTAAAGCTTGAAACAAGAAAGAAAATTTTTAATATGTATTGAAATTTCGACAAGATTAGTGAAGGAGAATGATAAGCATAAGGCTTGAGATTCAAGTAATGAAACTATCTATTGGAGGGTTAGCAAGAAAGTGTTAGTGGCCTACAATGTGAATATAAATGCTATGGTTAGGAATGAAATGAAGAGGCTACATCCCAAATGAGACAACATGGAAAGGAAATATTAGGTCGGATCTAATGACTTGTCTAGAGAAAGGTGAGATGGGAATATCATTTTGATATCATGAATCACATAAAGTTAGTGCTATAAAAACAAATAAGGGCATCTTAAGAAGATACGACCCAAGCATATGTATAGAATTGCTCGAGGCAAGGGTGGATAATCATTGTGATGACTACAAGTGGTGAAGGGATGAGTAGTGTATGACTTACTAAAGTTCAGATGATAGAATAAATATTCATGAGTTGAATAAAGAAGTTTGTAATTCAAGAGTTTTGTAACCGGGCATCTAAAGTTGATATAGACTTTATTGGTAAAGGAGTACGAGTCATCAAAGCCTATAATAAGAGTTAGTATGAATCATATAAAGGAGGCATGATTGGAATAATAAAAGCATGATTCTGATAATAAGAATCTGATGACAGGAACTATCTTTAGTATATTCATCTTCTATTTACCTAACTACGGAAATATGTTGATGACAGGACAAATGTGATTCTTCTCGAATATGAGTTAATAACCTTAGAGGTAATTCCATTTTATTCTTGGTATACATGTTCATATATTGTGAATACTGGTTTTGCTTACAAGAAAGAACCATTGAGATTCTTGATATGCAAGGTCATAGGTTGGGAACTAAAGATATTGCTTCAATAAAGTTTTAGGACATGGTCATGATGTTGAGGAGGCCACTTGGATGGCCAATAAGTTGAAAATTCAAAACTTACACTTGTTTGCGACTATAGGTATGGCTATTTTTTTGAAATTTACATAGACCGTCTTTATTCTTTTGGAGTTGTGACTAAGAGTTATTCATATGGCATACATAAAAAACATTATTATCCTTATGTATCTTTCGATTACTACAAACGGTGAATTTAGAAATTATGTTTCATGTATGGTTTTGATCATTTAAAATGATTATATATATTTTCAAAAAAGCTTTCGCATGCATCTATTAGGCATACTGATGGGTTCTTGTACGGGTTGGTCGTTCCGATTTGGTTATGATGCCGGGTGACACTCACGAGATTTTGGGATGTGACAGTCGTCTCGAGCCTCAAAAGCACGCGTACTATGTGAACTTGTGTCATGCTTTATAAAGCACTTCACTTTCCTCTCCCATTCCGATGTGGGATTCATCTAAAGCGACATATGCACCCATTTTTCAGAATCTTTCCAGCCTAGAAGTCTGTCAGGCCTGCTTGACCCGCCCTCATCGGCTCGCCTTCCATCATGGGCATCACATTCACCCTTCCCACGGGACTTAGCATCCTCGTTGAAGTTTGCCTCATCACTGTACTAAGAAAAAATCGACTCTGATACATAATTGTCACGACCCAAGACCATATCACGTATTACCCTCTTTGGGCCTATGCCCGCACGGATTTAGCTTTTTGGGCGACGCCACCTCGAGCCCCAAACGCGTGTGTACTATGTGAAATTGTGCCATTCTTTATATAAATCTTCACTTTCCTCTCTCATTCCGGTGTGAATTTGCATAAGGTGACATGTGCACCTCTTCTTCAGAAACTTGTCAGCCTAGAAGTCTGTCAATCCTGCTTGACCCGCCCTCCGTCATGGGCATCACATTCACCCTCCCCCCCTCCTTCCCCGGGGATCAGGTCCTCATTGAGGTTTGCCCTACCATCGTACTAAGAAAAATTCAGTTCTTATACCATATTTTTCATGACTCAATCCCATGACACGTATTGTCGCTTTCGGCCGAGGCCCTGCATGGATTTGTCTTTCTTGGGATATGCCACCACGAGCCCAAATGTACGCGTAGCATGTGAAATTATGATATGCCTTATAAAGCACTTCACTTCCCTCTCATATTCCGATGTGGGAGTCGCCTAAGGTAACATGTGCACTCCTTCTTCAGAAGATTTCCAGCCTAGAAGCCTATCAGTCCTGCTTGACCCTCCGCCATCGGCCCTCCTTCCTTCATGGGCATCACATTCTTTATTTTCATTCTTCTTTTCAATCTTTTTTTTTCTTCTTTCTTGGTTTTGTTACTCAATTATTTCATATGTCTATAATCTTCAGTCACTTGAAATGGAGTCAAAGAAGAAAGGACTATTTGTTTGCTATTTTTCTCAAAAATATATTTATTAGTCCTTCCATCATGTAGAGCACCCTTATCACATTGTCATGGCATCATCAACAATAAATGACATGCTTGCATGGGTGTCACATCACAAAGTATATCATCATACTTTTCAATTTTGAAACTCACCAAGACTTGACTAGTCACTTTAAGTTAACCACATTCATTAAGTCATTAGAGTTTCTAAGGACGAGTATGTCTTTGAGTTTTCAAATTCAAATTATCAACCAAAGAAGCACTAGCAACATCAACATAACTACCACTATCAATAATCAAAAAACACGTTTTATATTTAATTTTACACCTTCGATGGAAGAAATTCTCCCTTGGTTCATATCTTCCATCATTTGGGTAATCAAAACTCTCCTGACAGCATACAAAGGCACATTGGGAATGTCATATTTCACTGATTCATCACATTCGACCTCCTCTTTGTCGCATGATTCTCTACTGTCTTCTCTTTCAAGGCTTCCTCCATGAGAATTATAGTTCTTCAATTGGGACATTCACTCATATTATGATCAAAACCTTTACTTTTAAAGCACCTATTAGAGTTAGAATTTTAGAAGTAAATTTTAGAATTATTACCTCCCTCCTTAGCCTCCACCTTTAGTTTGCCTTTGTCATTTTGCCACTTGTAGTTAACTTTTGACTTGTTTTCATTTGAAAAAGATTGACAAGTTTCTTTGTTTTTGCTTCATGAAGTATTGTAGCTTTTGAATTTGCTCTCTTTGAGTTGCTTCTCTTCTTGGAGTTTATATTCAACCTTGATATCCCCTTGGAGTTCCTCATGTATAGTAGCTAATTTATGCAAAGTCATTTGGTTAGAGATTTCGTGCTTAAGCCCGACCAAGAATCTAAAAATCATGAGTCTTTCATTATCATCAAGATTGGCTCTAACCCTAGGTGTCTCCAACTCTTCAAAGTAAGCCCCCATGTTCTTTTTTCCTTGCTTCACGTTGTACAATTTGGTAAGCAAGTCATTCATATACTCTTTGGGTACAAATTTTGCTCTTATAACCACTCTAAGAAACCCCCATGAATCAATGACAATATCTCCATTTATTTTTCTTTCATGTTTCTCTTTCTCCCACTAAGAAGAAGCATAGCCAAAAAGTTTAGAAATAGCATGTTTGAAGCTCTTTGCATCGGATACATTGTTAAGCTCAAACTTCCTTCCCATTTGTATTTTTCATTCAAAAAATTTCTCAGAATCACTAGTTCCCTTGAAAGTAGGAAGTGAAGTCTTGATGTTGTTAAGACCCCGGTCTTCTTTATCTTCCCACCTTTTACCATGTTATTCATTACCAACATTTCTATCATAACCATATTCATAAGCATCATTCAAGTTTCTACCTTGATAATCTCTATTATGCCTTCCACATTACCCTATAAAGCCTCACTGTCCATTCCTTCTAGGTTGGACTCTAATTTGATCATCATATTGCTTGTCATAGTCCAAATCATCATAAGTCATTTTGCGATTGTTGTGGCCTAAGAGGTTGTTGTTGATGCTCAACCCTAGCTTTTCTAGCTTGTTGAAGTAGACTTTGTCTTGGTACTTGATTGTTAGCAACTTGTGGTTGATTAATAGCCTTAAAATGTATGATGTAGAGGAAGTAAAACTAGTTTGTCATATTGCACTAGTTCCCACTTTTTGGTTAGGGTTAGGTGATAAGCCCTGTCATTGGTTAAGAAGGTTGGCATGATTTGACCATTTGTTTCATGTTAACAACTTTCATAATCAAAGTTTGTAAAGCCTCCAAAATAGTCTCATTGGAGAATCTCTCCCTTTGAGTTGTAGTATCTCCAATATTCACAGACATTGTACCTACAAATAAAGAAAAAAAAGTTAAAGTAAAAGGACCTCTCTGATTCACTCCCTTAGTGTATCCCTCAAAGATTGCACTCAAATTTTACCAATCATGTATCACTCTTGTGCACCTGCCTTTTAGGCATACACTCTAAGAATCTCACCACCCAAGCCTTTTTTCACTTTGGGATGAATATCCAAAGTTGATATCAAACTCAATTGAGGCACTTTCAAGTGGTTCTTCCAACTTCGCGGTGAGAATAGAGTTTATCTGACTCAACGAAAAAGCTAAATTAACTAACGGACGGTGAAAATAAGAAATTAACAGCGTAATCAAAGAGAAAACCGCAGAATAATTTTCATGAAATAAAAAATACGACACAATAACTAAATTAACAAAATATGACTAATTACTAATGTTAACTAGATAAGAATAATCAAAGAAAATAATTAGGAATAGAAGAACACAAAGACACTCAAATTGTGCAGGTAAAAAATTCGATTCCACGATCTGCTTTCATGGCCACGATTGGTGCCAGCTTAGATCCATCGGCTACACGATCTGCAATAGGGCCATGATTCGTGCTAAGTAGGGGAAGTTCATGGACTCGATTTGATTTCAGCTCCACGTTTTTTGAGTGATCTTCCGCTTCAGCAATTTTCAGCTTCTGCCTGACTCCACGAATAAGTTCGGCTCCACGAAGTAGTCCACGAATCTAAAATTTCTGTAATTTTTTTCACCTCGATTTTGGTTCTCAAACCCGATCAAATCGCTTTCAAATGTTCCCAAACTTCATATTTCACTTGGGAATCACCTTAGGATCAAACTCTAATGAATTTTACCATCAAATTCATGAATCACATAAATTTAAATGGATCAATTTGTACTTTTTTTATGAACCCACTTATGAACATGATGAACTTGAAGAACAAGAAACTTTCGAATTTCACTTGTAGTCACTAAAATGACTTCAAATATACTTCATTTGATATATTTTCACACAGAGAACAAACCCCAATTAATTGCAAACATCAATTTGCATCAAGATTCAAGAAATCAAAGATTCAACTTAAGAACACGAAGAACAATTTTTTGGGGGGAATTTTCAAATAAAATCAAATACTTAGCTAGTGTATATAGAAACAAACACCAATCCAAGCTCTGATACCAAATGATACGAATGCGGAAGCAAAATAATAAGAACACAAATAAAAGGTAGAAAGATAGAGATATAGTAGAGAACCAACTAAGAAAATTGAAAGAACATTTGAAATAAATAAATACCCAATCAATATAAGACTTAATTTACCCAAAACTATATGAACAATCCTTAACAAGTAATCAACCAACTTAGGAATTCATCCTCAACATTCTCAATGAGTTTTCATTTTCATTCACAATATCAAAATAAGCTAAGTCTAAAATGAGATCCTTAAAGGCTATTTATACTAGGGAGCTAAGTATTACAAGTATAGCCGCCAAATATATTGTAGTCTTTAATTGTTGGAATTGCACATATTATGAAAGTAGCCTACAATTAGAATCCAAAATGTTCGATGGCTATCTGGATAGTATCAGAAAGGGACACACAACGTGACTATTTCCTTTCTATAGAATATTGTACGCAAAGTATTGATATTAGATTAATTGAACGATGATTTCTCTCAAAACTACATTAGAGGGATTCTTATGACTAAAACAAACTCAAGACTTTAATCATAAAGAGTTGCTCCACCTCTTGAATTAATAAAGTTTGAATGATAGTAATCTATTTGTAAGTAGCTATAATTAAGAGTGAAAAGACCCGTCCATTTAAAGGTAATGTGTAGAGTAGCCGAGAACCATTTTAAAGTCAAATGAAAATCTTGGAATCAATGAAGGTTAGATAATCTCTATGCTCAGCTGCATCATGCAAGATCTTTTTTGGGTATTTTTTTTTCGAAAAAGGGTCAAATATACTCATATACTATCGAAAATAGTTTAAATATATCTTTCGTTATACTATCTGGTTATTTCAAACCCAAACAAATGTACCCTTATTTTGAATTGTATCACGTGGCTATACCAGATTAAATTAACCCAACCCCTTTAAAAAAAAAAAAAAACAACCCGATCTAAAGTCCACCCACTTAAAAGTAGACCTTATAATGAAATAATCCATATTTCAACTCTCACCCTTTATTGTTAAACTCTAAAGAGCATTATGATTACCAGTATTTCCTCTACTGCATAGGGTTTTATACATGGATTATAAGTTGATTAATTTGTCACTCACCGAATTCCCATGATTGCTTCCCTTGTTACCGAAGTGTATTTGTCTAGAGAGATATTCTTCATAAACATGGATTATACTTCACGTCTGCTCAAAGGATTTGTGTCCCTCTTGTCTCTTTTCTTCCTAATTTTCGCAACCCAATTCATTGTCTCTTAGCTTTTAATATGAGGTGGTGTTCAGTTATTTTATGTTTGTTAAACTGAATATTTTGCACTTTGATTTGTGAAACCATAAACCTCACTCAAATCAAGTGGAAATCATCCAAACTGAAGTCAGATATTACTGGTACCTTGGTCTGATTTCCATTTTGCACTTTAAAATTAGCCCGTTATTTGTTCAAATTGAAAATTTAGAAAAAAAGTGAGCATTATAATTTCGAAAACAGAGAACCACTGTCATAGACCATACGAAGCTAAAGCTGAAAAATTAAAGAGACGACAAAGAATAAGCAGACGATAGAGGGAAATTAGAAAGGCCGAAGCATATTGTGCTCGCAATGCTCTTTGGATTTTAGCAATAAAGGGAGAGAGTTGAAATGAGGGTTTAATTTTAGGAGATTTTACGTGCAAACCTGCCTAGCAAACACAGAGAATTAAGAAAGGTACTACTCTCTCTGGCATGAGTATTTAGCAAAAGAATCTTCCTTTAAAATTAGTATATTTTTTATGTGGAGAGTCCTCCTAGATAAGGTGACAACATACATCGCTATTAAAATGTGCCCTCGATTGTAACTGTTGCTCCACTGATCACTATGAGGAGACCACGGACCACCTAGTATGGTCCTTCTTCCGTAACTCTTGTGGTATCAGGTTGGTCTAAGATCAAGTAAGATAAAGAGTTATCAACCTTGGGGACCTGGACAATACCACAAAGAAAAACCATCATTCCTAAATATCCTAAACAACAGCCTTACCACCAATAACCTCTCAAACAACATTTGCGTCCAAAATGTCATAAACATGGATCTGCTAACAACGGATGAAACTGAAAATCCCTTCCTCGAAGAAGAGGAGGATGTCTTCATTCCCATAAACTCTGTAGGATAAAGAAAGACTGTATAAGAACTGGGAAACAGCCCTCATAGTCAAAGTCTTTGGGAAAAGAGTTGGTTACCAATTCCTTCAACGAAAGCTTCAAGCGATATTGAAGCTAAACGAAACTATCTCCCTTATCGACCTGGGATACGACTACTATCTTATAAAATTTAACAAGCAAGAAAACTATAATAAAGCTCTCCACGAGGGACCTTGGTTCATAGGAAACCAATTTTTCACGATTACGAAATGGAAATCTAGATTTGTAGCATCGGAAGCCTCACTAACATACTCAGCTATTTGGGCTAGATTACCTGAGCTTCCTATGGAGTTTTACGACTACGAAATCCTACAAAAAATAGGGAATAAGCTAGGAGAACTCATACGTATAGATGTCTGCACCTCATCAGCACTTAGGGGAAATACGCTCGATTATGCATCCTAGTACCAATCGAAAAACCATTAAAGACCCACATAGTCCTGGGTAAACACTACCAAAAAATAACATATGAAGGCTTCAATGTCTTATGCACTAACTGTGGACGCCTAGGAAAAAATAGAGCCCCAAAGCGAGAAAATTATGCCCAGCAACAGCAAGAGAACTTCACAAGATATCGAATCCATCACAATAAAGGTGGAGAACTGGACCATAGTCTCTCATCACAAAACAAAAACGAGACAAGACTTGGGGCAACCTAGCTCCTTGAATCCTAACGTTCCCAAGCACCCCATTGTTGACAAGCACAACCACCAAGGTTTGAATGAATCACAGGAGAAAACGGGCACTGAACATGCCTTAGGGAATTCACCTACTGGGGAAAAGACCTCTACCTCCACAGGTAGCTCGTCACACCCCAACGGAAAGACCCCTTTGCCCTCAAAGACCCTAGGACAACATATGACTGTCACCCCGTCAATCCCTCTAACTATGAACTCCCCTACAAATGACAAAGACCCAACCCCAAAAATGATAAACCATTGGACAAAGACCTTTGCCCTACAAAAGAACCCCAATCAAATCTTGCTACCCTATCCAGCAACAAACCTAGCTCAACAAAAGAAGCTACAACCTATGACACGGAAATCTCGGAACAAAACCCCCCTCTCACCACACCTCTATGGACTATGAAGTCTTATCAACAAACCTACAACCCTTAAGTCAACAGCTAGGATCCATCAGCCCTAGTACAACAAAAAATAACGGCTGCATTACCCTAAGTAATCGTTTCTCTACCATAGCATCTCCACCAACCTCACATCAATCACCCTCCCCATGTCCTTGGATACAAACCTAAACACTCCTTTTGACATGGCCCCTCCTGAATGCATTAATGACCCAAATGTCACGTCCTTAGTCTTAAACTAAGCGCACGTGCGGCACTTGACAACTCGCTCACGATCTTGCACAAGTTGCTCACGTTCTTGCTATGCCAAGTCAGCCTTACTACACTCAAGATCGCTAAGAGAATGGAAGAAAGAATACAAGAGAATTATTAAAGGAAGCTTTTTATTAGAGAGAACTGGAATTATTTTGCTTGGTTGATGAATTACAAATGAATGCCCCCTATTTATACTAATCATCTAGGGGCTAGTATGTAAATAATAATTGTTCTACAAGTCCTTCCATATTTACAAATAAGTCCATTCTCTAGAATATTCTACAAGCCTAGAAGATTCTAAGGACTTTCCTAGAAAATCCATAGGATTCTAAGGTCTTCCATGAGAAATCTCCATATTTCTCTAGAACCTTCCTACAAGTGCATAAATATCTAGAGCTTCCCAAGGAAATTCTTCATAGTTCTAGAATATTCTACCAAGATTTAGTCCCAAACTTATGTAACCCTTCCATGTGGCAAAAATATGTGCCAAGTGGCACCTATGTGGCGTGATGACATGGCGGGTCATCACACTAACCTCTTAAAATCTCCAGGGGTTACTTCAATAAACCACAGTAACACTTTACATTCCATTCACGACCCTCCATCAACCATTAAGGGAAATTCAAACACAACTCCAGACTCTAAGAAACACTCCACCAAAAATGCCAAGACTTCCAAGCAACTACCACAGGAGGAATGTAAGAACAAGGAGGAATGTTTGGATAAGAGAGCAGCATCAAAGGAACAACCATGTCCTCAATCCACCACAAATAACACCATACCCACCCCAAGCACCAACACTATTCACAACCCTACCACTTCAACCAAACCACATTCCCTAGAGCTGGCTGGAACAGGGACTAATGGGACAAGGCTTAAGCATGAGCCGGAGGATCAACGGGGAGGACATAATCATCCAAATAGAGGACCCGTGCTATTTGGCTCAAATAATAGCGGAAGGGATGAGAATAGCTATGGGGAACATAGTAAACAACCCTTGGATAAACCATGTCTTAACCCTACACCAAGGGCTGACATCACCATAGCACCAACTTGCATGGCAGAACCAACAGCCATGGAATCCACTCCAACCCTTCAACCTTCTCAACTCAAACTCACCCATCTTCCCCAATGTCCAACCTCCCCCAAATCCAGCACTCATATTCCAGAACACGCATGGCCACGATTCGAACATGCATGGCCTAATATCAAACCCCCCAGATTGCCCGCAACAATATCCCAGCAACACCCCCCTCACCCACGCACCAGAACTTCCCACCCAACGTTCAGAGAGAAGAGGAGGAAGAAGAGGAAAACAGTCCAACAGAAAGAGTGGTGGAACACGGAGTACTAAGGTCACCAAAAACCCTAGTGTTCAAAATAAGAAAAGAAAAAATGTTCATCTTAAGTTGCCCACTGGATTTGAGGAAATACTCAATAACTATAAAGAAATTGAGGACTCCGGGGATACATCAATATGCAATGGTGTTGGTCCCGACAATGTTCTCCAACTTTTGGATGAGCCAAGAAGGAACATCGAGCAGGGGGGAACTCCCCTCCCAACCGGGAGATGAGTTCAAACAATAGAAACATTAGTATGAGTTTTATCTCTTGGAACTGTCGTGGAGCGGGGAATGCTGATTTCCGGAGAGCTTTTAGATTCATGCTTGATTATCACAAACCTAGTGTGGTTGCACTTTTAGAAACAAGGTTCACTGATCATCATGTCATTATGGAAGACTCTGGGTTTTCAGGTCTAGCACAGGTTGCGGCACAAGGAAACTCGAGAGGAATGGCACTAATATGGAACAGCGATGAAGTCAATGTGGATTAAATAGGGGGGATAGACCAAGAAATCCATGCTATGGTCAAGGTAAAAATTCTTCCTAAAACATGGCTATGCTCAATTATTTATGCTAGTAGCTTACTAGAGGAAAGAATTACTCTTTGGAATAACTTAAAAACAGTTGCTAATAATTATAAAGGACCTTGGCTAGTACTAGGGGACTTTATAAGTTTATTAATTGCCTTAATACTAGCAAACTAATAGACCTAGGGTTTAAAGGCCCAAAGTTCACCTGGTTAAATAAAAGAACAAAAAATAAAAACGCTTTCATTATGGAGAGACTAGACAGATTCGTAGCCAACGGAGAATGGATCAGTATGTTTCCTGAAGCATGTGTAAACAACCTTATAAGAACTCATTCTGACCCTTGTCCCATACACCTTGATCTTATCAAAAGACCCAGCCGTAGCAACAATATATTTAGACTAGAAACCATGTGGTTATCCTATCCCACCTTTAAGGGTTTAGTAAAGGACTGTTGGACCAACCAACTAAATATATCATTTGTTATTAACAACTTCACTAACAAGGCCACTGCCTGGAACAAAGATACTTTTGGCAATATCTTTAAAAAAAAAGAACGAAATATTAGCTAGGTTAGATGGTATTCAAAAATCCCCAAATTACACAACTAGCATCTTTTTGTCTAACCTAGAAAGTGAACTATTAGAAGAATTCCAAAAAAATCCTCAAGCTGGAGGAGGAATTTTGGAAACTGAAATCTAGAATCTAGTGGATCCAAGATGGTGATGCCAATACTAAATTTTTTCACCTCACAACCTTGCAAAGAAGAAGAAAAAATAGGATATTTAGCATCAGGGATGAGGCAGGGAAATGGTTCCACAACCTAAAGGAACTAGTCTCCACCATAACAAACTTCTATAAGAATCTATACACCAATAATCATACCTCCTCTCAAAAAACCCTGTTATACATGCCCGCTCTTTCCTCAATTACACTGAATGACCACTCCCTCCTCACCAGAGAGCCTGATGAGGAGGAAATAAAGTATGCCCTATTCTCCTTTAAACCGCTAAAGGATCCAGGACCGGATTGTATTCACCCATTCTTCTACCAAAAATTCTGGGGGATAACAAGCAACCTTTTGGTCAATTTCTGTAAAGAATCCTTCACAAAGAAAAAAATGACCGAATACATGAATAGCACCTTCATATGTCTAATACCAAAGCATCAGAATGCTGAAACCTTAAGGCAATATAGGCCCATTAGTCTCTGCAACACTGCCTATAAGGTCGTCACAAAAATTATTGTTAATAGAATAAAACCTTTCTCAATAAAATCATCCACCCAACTCAAACAAGTTTTATAAAGGGAAGAAAAGCCACAGACAATGCCATAATAGTGCATGAAGTCCAAAGTTTCTTCAAAAATTCCAAGGGGAAAAAAGGGAAAACCATGGTTAAAATTGATTTAGAAAAGGCATTCGACAAACTAGAATGGTCCTTCATCAGATTCTCCTTAAAATCCCTAAACTTCCCGGATGACCTAATTGAGCTAATAATGTCCTGTGTATCCTCTACATCCACTTCCATTCTCATAAACGGTTCAAGCACAGACTTCTTTAACCCTACTAGAGGTATTAGGCCAGGGGACCCCCCTATCTCCTTACCTATTCATAATCTGTATGGAAATACTTTCTAGACTTATTGACATGAAGTAGACTGTTGTAGATGGGACCCCATAGCTCTGTCAAAAAAGGGACCCCAACTATCTCACCTGTTCTTTGTCGATGATGTCATCCTTATGATGGAAGCCAATCAAAAGAGTTGTTACTCTCTCATAGGTACTCTGAACAAATTCTGCAATTTCTCCGGTCAATCCATCAACTTCAGCAAATCTAGGATAATCTTTTCTAAAAATACCCCTCCGGACAAACAATCCCTCTTCAGCAGGTGCCTCAACATGAAAATCTCAGACTCAGTAGGTAAACTCTTAGGCTTTCCCATGACAAACCAGAGGCTGTCCAAGAAAGACTTCCAATTCATTATTAACAATCTTAACAACAGATTAAAAGGATGGAAAACCCACTTCCTAAACCTAGCAGGAAGAACCACCCTCGTTAAAGCAACCCTTGCAGCCATTCCTAACCATAACATGCAAATTTTCAATCTACCAAAAGCTTCCCTAAATAAGATAGACTCCATCCAACGTAAATTCCTTTGGGGAAGTACGGAGGAAAAAAGGAATGTCATCTGCTAAATTGGAATAAAGTCACCACTCTAAAAAGACAGGGAGGCTTAGGGCTTTTTAAAACCCATTGTAAAAACAATGCTTTCAGCACCAGCTTGGCTTGGAGATACTCTAACAACAAGGAAGTCTTATGGGTCCAAGTTCTGCGCAGCAAATATGATAGGAAAACCAACCCTAACACCAGACCCACCCCCAATCCTTCGTCCTCCCACATCTGGAAAAACATTTGTAAAGGAAACAAGATTTGTCAAAAAGGAACCAAATGGATTATAGGAAATGGGGAGAAGATAAACCTTTGGAACAGCCGATGGATAAACCACGGGGACACACTAACAAATAGTATCCATGGGCCCCATCCAAAGATAAGAATAAGATATGAAGGTAAAACCCATCATACATGATGGCTACTTACAACCTCTCAAAACTATCTTTCGAACTACCTGAAGACATAACTCAAAAAATCCATAGCACTTATATCCAACAATCACAAACAGGTAGGGATAAGATTACCTGGAACTCCCCAGGTTATAGCTCCTTCTCCATCAGGGCAGCCTATGATGCTATAACTCACCAAGATACCATGATAGAAGATAACAACCTAGACTTTAAGTGGATCTGGAAAAGCAATACCCCGAACAAACTAAAATACTTCATGTGGCTGCTCGCCCTCAATAGACTCCCAACAGGCACCCTTCTGGCAAAACGAAATATATGCACATCTCACATCTGCACCATTTGTGGAGTAGAAAAGCAAGAAATAAAACACATGCTCTTCAACTGCACCCACTCAAAGGAAATCTGGAGGCAATGCCACATAAAGCACAACTACCCCCCATCGGACAATGAACTCTCTACCTTCTACTGGCTTAAGCACCAACTAAACTCTAATAAGCGTTATAACCACTACATCACTTGGCCAGTCTTCATACCTTTCCTCCTTTGGTACTTATGACCACCAGAAACGAAAAAAAATTCAAAAGAGCAGTCCATATCCCAACATTAGCAAAGTAATCAACAGTGCTAGGAATTCCTATTCCTAAGCAATTGGAGCCCTATCCGGACACCAAAAAGAACCATCCTTATTAAATGGCAACCGCCTGACACAGGAACCTTTAAATTAAACATAGACGGATCCTGCCTAGGCAACCCAAGAAGGGTGGGGTATAGGAGGGATCTTCAGAGATAGCAATGGAAATTGGATACTAGGTTTCAATATGGGATTTGCCTACGCTACAAATATCCAAATGGAAGTCATGTCCCTATTACAAGGTCTAAAACTAGCCATCCAAAAGAGACTAACCCCGTTTGTCATTGAAACGGACTGCCAGGAACTAATCAATGTGATAAACAATGATAATTGCCTTTATCAAAATATTATTGATGATTGCAGGTTCCTATTATCTGAGGCAGGCACGCCACCTTTGAAGCATGCGTTCAAAGAAGCTAATGGAGTAGCGGGCACCTTAACCAAGAACGGATGCAGCTTGGACTCTTTTGCTAACTTAATGGTGTACTATTATCCGCCTATGTTTGCTATTTCAGCTTTTGATAGAGATGGGATAGGCACTGCGTGGCCTAGACAAATCTCATGCTGTAATGACTACTAAGTTCTATATCTTAAATAAAATGTCTTTACTTACAAAAAAAAATAAAAAAAAAATTCATCGTTCAAAGAAGAACACAAGAATTAAACCCACTTGTTAGAAAAGAACATTACGTAGTGTTGAAATAAATGAAAACTTTGAGTATTAATAAAATGATCCAGCCCTTACTTGGATGCATCTTTGGCTTTAAAATAATTACTTTACCACTAAGTGTTGAAATAAATAGATAAAAGAAAATTTGAAATGTACCAAGTAAAACGAACCAAGCCTTTAGTTTTGCTTTTGTACACGTGGATTAAATCCACTACTCCATTGATTAAATAATGGACATAACATTACCGGACGGGA
Organism: Nicotiana glauca; assembly: GCA_026770625.1. NCBI lineage: Eukaryota > Viridiplantae > Streptophyta > Magnoliopsida > Solanales > Solanaceae > Nicotiana > Nicotiana glauca. Next base: position 28,378 of record MU720867.1, read on the forward strand.
TCCTTTCCCAACATTTTCAATGGCATTTGGCAATGGAGTAGAACTCAACAGAGACTACTACAATATGCCTTTAGCATAAAGAATGGACTCAACACGCTGAAGAGCGAGCTTAGAACAGCAATTTTCCAACAGTACGAATGCTATGGCACGTCTCGAACACATTTTCAGTAGGTGATTCAAGATTATCATAGTCTCATTACAATAGCATTATTTGATCATTTGAGACTGTATTGCGGTACATTAAGATTTTTTGGATAAACTTCCCAACTTCGACATATATATTGTCGGTTTTTTCTTCTCTTATAGTAGAACATGACAACCAGCCAAGTACAATTCACATGGCAATCAGCTTTTATCTTGATACCATCAGGACACTTCAAAATACTAAATCATAATAATTGGACTCTTTCACGTGACTAGAAAGGTCAGGACACAACAGTAAACAGTTGGCGACAATCCAGAAACAACGAATAGAGTCACGTTAAAATAAACCTATAACTTACAATTTAGGAGTAATTTACCTAACCCACTGAATATAAATTCTGAATCATGCTACTTGAGCTTGGCTTTATCTTTCCACAGCTAAGGAAATCATTGAAGCTCAAAGGTTTCTTTATCAGGAGGCCGAACTAGCTAACCTTAAGTCTTTTTCTTTTTCTGTTTACTATCATTACCTATTTAGATAGACTATTTTCTGCAAATCAATATTTGCATTGTTGATCAGCTTTCATCACAAGAGGTTGAGGATTTTATAATGTAGGAAAGCAGTACAAAAAGAGCAGGAAAGAAGCCAATTATAAACTTCACCTTTTTTATGCAGTAATAAAGATGTTTAATAAGCGTGTAGACTTCTGATACATGAGTGCTGTGGACTAAAATTGATAAACCTTATTGAGTTAAGAGCATTATACATGGAACAGATGGAACACTGCATGCTAAACCTTGAGAGAGAGGAACGTCTCAAGCTGGAACTGGTTCAGTAGCCTTCTTCAGCCATTCCACTTCAGATTGATTCAAGTAAGGAGCAAGGATATCCGAGCATTTAGAGTGGTAGTCATTCAACCATTGGATTTCTTCAGGCGCCAGAAGACTCACATCAATCAATTTTTTCTGATATGGTGCCTAGACCCGGGGAAAAAAGAGCAAATTAGTAACATCATCACACAAACATTTCAAATTATTTAGGCAACGGCTGAGTTATCAAGTCGCATTTTCTGCATGAAACACAACTAGCGGAGAACAAAAAATAATTCTCTTCTTTCTTCTTGGACCATAAAAGTACAGAATAGCAAGGTATACCCACATGCAAAAAATACTTATGCATATGTTCCGGTAGGTGTTTAGTGGGTAAGTAACATGCAAAAAATACTCATGCCTATGTTCCGGTAGGTGTTTAGTGGGTAAGTGTACATAGACATATACAACAATATAACGCTGACACACTTACCCAAGTTATATGCTCAAATGTCAAGTAACCCTTGTCGCCAAAGTTGAACTTAGTATTGCCCTCCTTGACAATAAGAACATTCTCCAATCTAATACCAAAATTTCCATCCTCGTAATAACCAGGTTCTGAAAAATACTATCCCACCGTTAGAGTTTCAAATGTTGAAGCCAGAAAATCATGACTAAGAGTTAAAAAGGAGATGACATTTAGGTTATCTATGAACTTGGCAAAATAACATATTTTGCATGGATATCAAAACAAAAATAGTTTCAAGGAAAAATTCATAAATGGTTGGTGCTAATTTCAGCTCCCAAAAAATAATAAGAAATTTGTTGGATAACCATTAAATGCAATTTTGCACATACAAAAGCCTATTCATTCGCCTCGCTTTTTGCAGTCTTGCTCAAACAGCATGATATGATTACCGATGACATCCAGCTCCTCCATTACAATAATTTCCAGTAAGAAAAGCAGCTTGGAATTGATTATGACAGGGACATCTAGCAGCTACATCATTGCATTAAATATAATTCCAGAGAAGAGCAGAAATATAAAGCAATCAGAAAATACATAAAGCACAACTTTATTTTCAGTTTTGTCAAGTCTAAATGAAATCAGACTCACCATCTGTGACAGTCATTGAAACTTGCAGTGGCACATTTTGAGCTGATGGTCTGAAACTAATTTGATGAGGTCCTGATAAAAGTAGAAGGAAGTGAGTAAAACTTGCTACTTTACACTAACACAGTACGTCCTCTGGAAATTAAGGCACAAGTTACCTTCATGGACATTTAAGTAAGACCCAATACCATGACCAGTACCATGCCTATAGTCAAGCCCATACTTCCATAAAGGAGTTCGAGCAAGAATGTCAAGAGCATACCCTGTAAAGAACAGTCAGGCATAAGTAAGAAAAGTGGCCCCATGTATTCTGCAATTACCTTGAGTACCATAACAGTTAAACAGCATTATACTAGAAAGAGTAATTCCAATATGGTCTGCAGATATGCGTATTTCTACATCCAACCCCACAAACATGCGTAGACTAAGAAATCATCCCATAGACTCGTACCATTTGTTCCATTGGGAAACCGTGCATTACCCAATGAAATATGTCCTTTGAGAACCTACATAATTCAAGGAACTTCCAGTGTTAGAGCAAAGCAAAGGAAGAGAAATTTCTCATCCTCAAAGTCACAAATTCTGAAGAACTCAATCCATTAAATACAAACATAATGTAGTATGGAAAAGCATATAAAGAGAAAGAGAGACGGAGACATAGCCCAGATATAAGATAGACCTGTTCACATTGTTGCAAGTATCTATAGGCCAGGTAACACCCCAAAAAAACGAATGAAAAAAAGCCTCTAAAAATGCTTCAACTGGTCTTTCAGATAATGAATATTGCTCTGTTTTTTGGGGGGTGGAATCGTAAATCCCTAACCCAGCAGTTCAGCAGTGGTTTTTCCCACTTTACTGCCTCAAACCCACAACCTCGTCGTTCTGAAGGGCCCTTACCAGTTAGCACTAGGCTCTCTGCCTTTGTCTTCTAAAATTGAATATCATTTATTCTTCCTTGATAAGGCCACAGTTCGAATCAACATGGGCCTTATTAATCATTTAGAAAAATTTCGAGATTGAAAGCAAATATAATAATGTTAATTCGCTCAAAAGGACTACCGGAAAAAGGAACATATATAAATAATTAAAATAAATTTAATGATTTTTTACTTGGTGCAAGCACAGCAAGAAAAGCTCTAGCAATTCCAAGGATGATAGTGATTCCAATGGTTTATCAATCATAGCAAGGGCCTCCCTGAACTCTTAAAGTGGTGTCCACTTACCAAGTAAACAAATATACTTGAATTTTGAAATTAGACATCCCTTATGCATGGTCACAATGACTCACAACTCCAAATGTTTTTTATCACAGTTATAAATTAACAAGGTTTACATACCGCAGTATAACATGCTTTCTCATGTGGAGTAGGTTTTCCAAAATGAACAGTCCGTGTAATATCAGTTGTTCCATCCAGATACTTCAGCAGCAACAAATCCAACACCATCAATTTTAAAGGATCACAGGTTAGCACTATGAGGTGGTAATAAATACAATTCTCAAAATCTGTATCATCACCCGAACCAAACAGTACTTCACAAACCTGTGCTCCTGAATCACATAGGTAAATTTTATCTGGATCGAGTTCAGCACATGTTTCTGCCTCGGGTGAATAATGGATAATGGCTGCATTTGAACCAACAGATGAAATAGTTGGAAAACTCAGCCCTCTAAAATTCTGCAGATATACAAGGACAAGTTTCTCAGAATGTTTAGTAAAAAGAGAAATAATACTGAAACTCTACCAACTTTAAAAATTCCTTAGTTTCAAAACTAGATCAGACCCACAAAACATTCTCATCAAGCAATTGGACATTTGCTACCCATTCATATATTAAGGCTCGGCTATTACAAGCTATTAGCACTTTAACAATACTGTCATTGCCCATAGACTTTAATTTTTTCACAAGTTTTGTTTCTTATTTTCAGGCACCCTCTTAACTTCGTTCTATCATTGCCAAAACACAAAGCCTATAGACAATACCACCTTTTTGCCCCTCTACATTCTAAAGATAGAGAAAACGGGTTACTGCCCCCGTGAATAGAGTTTGAGTTAAAGTTAGTATATCGTCCAGCTCAGAATACAATGAGAATATGGTAAAACAGAAACAAGCATGTTGCTATAAACCAAGAGCCTCAGCTCAAGGACCTAAATGGTGAAAACATCAAATGAAAGATTCATCAGCAAATGGCAAGATAACTAGCTTTATCTCAGATTTCACACTCATAGAGCCAATACCTCTTTAGATGCCCGGAACTCCTCTAGCTTATCGCTTGCAGAAACTTCTGTCAGTCCTTTGGTATCCCTGACATCAGAAACCAATGGTAAAGCAGGAGCTACACAGGGAAAGAATAAAACTCCCCATTTTGATTCATAAGAAGATCCTTATTGAATCATTGGACAGCAAATTGCAGAAGCAACATCGCCCTTCACTAAATCATGCCAAAGATTCTACTTTTATTAACCAATAAACTGAATGCATGTCAGAAGCTTTTCAAAGATGGAAAGAAGGTAGAGAAAAGTACCACTTCCTTGAACCACAAAACCAAAAAATTAACTTTCTTGAACCATCTATATATCCAAGAACTAAGGTGGCTAGCCCAAATAAATTCGTTCTCAGAAAACATCTTGAAAATTTATAAAAATAATAAAGAAACGCTTTATCTCCAACATATCATCTATACTTAGAAGCACCACAAGAAGCCAACTCTACCAGGACATTTCTCCGTTAAATAAGCTAAAGGTATATATTGATGAAAGAGAGGCTTAATCTCCTACAGAAACTAACCTCAAAATCAATTATTGGAATATCTAGGTCAGCGAGCACTAATATGCCAACTAAAATAGAATCATTTGAACCTAAACATAGACAAACCAGCCAAACCTTGAATTAATAAAGGAAAGTCAAACTTACTTTAATTTGTTCTTGCTCAAACTCTCAGCCTCTGCAAAGTAACCGGACGCCCCATAACTTTCCTGCATCTGTAGTAAACAAAAAGTTGGCTATATTAGTTTTCAACCTCGTCTACGATGCTAAAGCTTATATGACAAGAAGTATTGATACCTAAGTCCCAGACTTTTGACAAGTCTTTATATAACCAAAAACTATGAAGTCCTGAATCAAATTGCAAAGTTCCCAATTTGCAAAGAGGCATACTAAGCAGACAAGTGGACCCACATAGTAGCAAGGGGGCTTAAATATGTACTATATCTATACATTATATATGAATATAAAAGTACGATACATTGAAAGGCCGAGCCAAATGCATTGGCAAAGAACGTTTAAGTAAAGGTCATAGGTTCAAATGTACATGACCTCTCTTTATTCTGGTCATTTAGCTAAGTGCTTCATCTTTGTGTCGTCGCTTTCATCCAAATAATCAACCTTCGTATTTACGAGGGTTTGGTGTTGCTCGGCATTTGCATCAAATATGGTATGTTCACTAATTAGACAAATTTGTTTAGTATAATAAGAACTACTACCATGCCTCAATCCCAAAGTTGAGATCAGCTATATAAATTCTCAATATCCATTTCACTCCATTTGGACCTATATAAATTCTCAAGGTAACGGGGAGACTGACAAGGATGTCAAACGTCATATTTGAATGGGGTGGATGAAATGGAGGCTCGCGTCTGGTGTTTTATGTGATAAGAAGGTGCCACCAAGACTTAAGGGTAAAATCTATAGAGTGGTGGTTAGACCAACTATGTTGTATGGGGTTGCGTGTTGGCTAGTCAAGAACCCCATGTTCAGAATATGAAAGTAGCAAAAATGTAAATGTTGAGATGGATGAGTGGGTGTCCCAGGAAAAATAAGATTAGGAATGAAGTTATTCAGATTTCAGAACAAAGTGGGAGTGTCCTCTGTGGAGAACAAGATGCAGGAGTCGAAACTGAGATGGTTCGGGCACGTTAAGAGGAGAAGCAATGATGGTCCTATTAGGACTATTAGGAGGTTGGCCATGGCGGGTTTGAGAAGAGGTTGAGGTAGACCAAAAAAGAACTGGGGAGAGGTGATTAGGCAAGACATGGTGCTATTTCAGCTTACTGAGGACATTACCCTTGATAGAAGGGTGTAGAGGTCGACAATTAGGATAAAAGGTTAGTGGGTAGTTGAAAGTTTCTCTTTTTCTTACCAGTAGTATTACTAGCACTCATGAACCTTTATATTCTTAGATCTATATTACATTATGTTGTTTAGTTCGCTTTCGTTATCATATTTCCTTGTTGTTACTGTTTGGCACTACTTTTTCTTCTCTTCTTTTTCTTCTCCTTTTTCTTCTTCTTTCTTCTTCACGCCTACTCTGAGCAGAGGGTCTATTGGAAACAACCTCTCTACCTTCACTAGGTAGAGATAAGGCCCAGACCCCACCTGTAGGAATATGCTAGGTTTTTTGTTGTTGTTGTACTCAATCGTTTGAGGTTATCTAGCACTAGAGATTTCTACATATTTTCCTGACACAAATATCTAAACTTAATGACTCCTTGCAAACCACTTCATATGTATGTACACCAACATGGCTAAGCCTCTTTCTGCCATCCATTGCTTGCTCTAATGTCATGCTTCTCTATTGCCCTTTTGGTTGGTTCATATTGATTTTTAGAACTTTTTAGTGGTTAATTTATTAAATGTTATTTTCTTATTTATTTGTTATTTTCTAATCTTGCATTATGTGTTATTGTTTATAATTTTGTAATCTTGATATCTCTGTTGTTCTTGTTAAATTGTCATTTTATGAATTTACAATGATAAAAGGAAAATACAAGCATTAATATGTGAAAGGCCGAAATTGAAATAGCATAAAAATTGTAATTTAAGAAATTATTCGGTATGCTGCCTATTTTTTTTCCTTTTTCCCCAAAAAGTAGTACAGTCCTAAAACCGTTGGGCAAAATGACACCAGATAAAGAAAAAGAAGGCAGGGTCAACGTGACGAAGTTTGGTGTTGTTCCTCAGAGACGTCCTCTCAACTCCCACTAAAGGAAGATCCTAGTTGTTTGTCTTGGGCCGCCAAACCCACTCGCCTAAATCCTAGGTCCACCACTGTAGGTAGATCTAATATCTTATCCAATTGGAGATAGACGGCGTCTCTGCCACAATATGGAGATTGATGATGATGAGAATGACAACCTATCCACGTGTAGGAGTAACATAATCTCATATAATTTGGAGGACGATGTCATGTACTATGCAGTATTTAACCAAAATGTTATTTTACCTCAGAGAAGCTTTTCAATAAATTGTCAATGCAGCACACGACGAAGAAAACACGAAAGGTTGTAAGAAGCTATCACTTACCTGCTTATCCAGCCAGGCGAGATACTGCACGACAGCTGCCCCATCCCGGATGTGGGCCTTCTTCAATCCTTCCATCTCAACAGGATTCTAGAAATATAATCCAGTCATTTAGAATCAACAATAAGATTTAGAGAAAGAACTAAATCACAAAACACACACTACATTTCCAAAATCCTAGTAAATTTGGCAACTTCTAAGAGACACTACCCAATGATATTGGTGGTCTGTTCCTACGCACTATAAGACAGATTCAAATTGGCATAGAGCCAACACAAGACTGAGAAATTAGGGGGTGAGGAGTAGGGCCTTAAAACAAACAGAAATGAAGGAAAATAACATAATTACTCCCAAAAAATAGCAAGCAAAGGAGAACACAGTAACTACAAAACCATAAGTGATTTGATTTTGTAATTTAAAAATCATAATGGAATTGGTTTAGAAATCCTTACCAGCAAAATACGAAGCTGGTAAGAACGCAGCAAGCTCATATGAAAATCTTTGACACCAATAAATTTGATTACAACAAGAAAATAGGAGCCCTATTGAACTAAGCTTCGGTCAGTCATAAATTTCAAGGGAGTGCTTAAATACATTTGAAAAGGAATATTACGTGTAATTACTCACATGGCACAAATAAATTTTCCCCAAAATGGTGATCTTTTACTCATTTGTCTGCATAAGGAAATAAGAGAAAAGAACCAAGATGATCGTATTGTACTTCAAAAAGTAGGAAAACTTCTAAAGTGACTCTAGCTTAACGCGAAGTTTTCAGCCAAATTATAACTGGAAATAGAATGCCAATCCAGGAAATCATAAAGGTCTATGATGTGCTCAACTACCATCAAGTGTCCTTAACTCAGCTTCAGTACAAAATGATGTGGCTTATTGAGTGTACAAGATGCAATTTTTGGAAATATAAAATAACCCATTATTTGGCCACCTTTAACTTTATCTTCGCCTACCTACTTTTAGCTTATATACACTAAACTTGTATTTGGTTGCCCATGCATCGGTCAAGAGACTCCCTTTCCATCTCCCTGTTTCTTAATTTTCTTCTCAGTGGAGTACTTATTCACTTGACCCAACGAGCACTCAACAAAGTCTGTGAAAACACCTATCAGACTTACAATCATCAAAAACTCAGACAACTTTTTTGGGGGTAAGAACATTCCTGGGTAGTATGAATCACCTTTAGGGCTTTCTCAAGGGCCAAAGGTGACTGCTTAAGGAGGACTTTATCAGCATTCAGTTTTGAGTACAAAGCAAAGCAGCATGCACAAGGGTCAACCCAAATGAGGTCATTCACAAACTCCGCAGATGGAATGGCACCATTTCCTGTAGCCTTGCCATCATTACTCTCTGTGTTCCTTGAAAATCCGGTTGGAGTTTTGTCAGATGAGGAAGCAGTGAGTTGATCAGACGCAAGCAAGACTGCATCTGAGCTAACTTCACTGTAATCCCGTACTAAAATTCCATTTTCCTTCATGTAAGAGTTTGCCTGGGACATTAACATGCTAAATTAAGAGAAGGAAATAAGGAGAATAGTATTTAACTTAAATCAAATGGTTATGCAGTGCAGATGCACCTCAGATGACAACTTTCTTTTATCCACATAGAAGAAGGCCGAGTCTAATGTCACAATAGCAAATGCATGAACAACCGGGCTATATGATACATCTGTGCCACGGACATTATACAACCAGGCAACCTGCAAAATGAAATCATATTGAAGTAATAAAGAGTATATAAGACCAAATTCACTAAAACAGTAAGATGAATAAAAATTGGATTCAGGGGTTACAGATTTACTTCATCAAGTGCCGTTATTATCACAGCACGAGAGTTTTCCTTTACAAGCTTTTCTCTCAATTTTTTCAACTTATCTGCAACAGAGCGACCAGCAAATTCTAATGGATGCACGATCACAGGATTTGTTTCGGCAGGTGGCTGATTTTTCCAAACTTCGTCTACCAAGTTTTTAGGTGTTTGAACCAACTTTTGTTGTTTCTTAGCAAAAGCACGCTCCCACTTCTGTGCAGTATCAACTGATATACACCATGGATCAACACCAATAGCTGCATCCTTTGGTAGATTCTAGCATATAGCACATAATCACATATGTTAACTCAAATTGAATATCAAAAAATTGCTACTCATTTAACCAGAAATTTCAGCAAAAGATTCAAAGCAAACTTTCATTATTTCAGGGGAGACAACATAATTGAAGGGAAAATCTAGACAGGGGAACAAAGTTCTTGAAACGTTACAGTTATTCCTGATTGCTAATGGGGTGAGAGAGAGCTTCCAGTAGTTAAGGCTTTAAGTTTTTATTTTGCATTCCTCTAATATGATCAATGATATACTAGATGTTTTGTTTCTTTATTCTTATTTTATTTGATACAGATGTATTAAGTCTTTAGAATTTGCTTTATCCTTCCGTAATTTCATTTAACAACGACAAGACCAACAAGGCAACTGTACTTTTATGCACTAGACCTTGGTTCAATCTCCGCTAAAACTTAGGAGTTAGTATCTTTCTCACCAACTCTAAAATAAGCTAATTATGTGCTAGCTCTACGGCCTTCACAAAAGGCAAACAGTTGCAAGAGACCATGAAGGAGTACTCACATCTGCCATCCAAATATCAACTGCAGGGTCTTCTCCCATACGCATGAGCTTCCACTGCTCACTAAGCTGCTGAGCTGCCTGCAAGAAGTAGCGTCCATCCGTCCACAGAAGCGCTTCGTTCATTGTTATGAGCGCTAGTCCTATCGCAGTAAACACAATATTTCAAGCAAGTTCTGTCCATCTTATACGATCCGGATACACACTAAGAATAGGCTATTACATCACAATCATGAATAGGATATCTAAGCAAATTGACAAGAAAAATTTAGCAGAATCATATATAAATTTAACTAAATCAAGTGATCGATCAATTTTTTATTTATAATTTATAAAAATAAAAAAAATAAAAGCTGGAGAAAAGAGGACAAACCAGCACTTCCGGTGAATCCAGACACAAAATCGCGCCTCTTGTCCCGTGCAGATACATATTCGCTCTGTCAAGTCACAAAACAAGGTATAGAAATAAGACCTAGAACACTTGAATAGAAAAACAAAAACACAAAAATTTTGAAATTGAAATTGTTTGATTGATTGAAAATCATGAGTTTCAATAGAGCAATAACTCATAAAGCTAAATGAAAGGGAAGGAGAAACCTGATGATAATCTTCGGAAGGAACGAGCAAAGCATGGAGAGGAGGAGAGTGAGAAGACATTAAAGACCTCAGAGCAGCGAGAGTGTCTGCCATCGCTTTTTTCTGGGGAATCAAGCAGAGAGAGAGAGTCGGGAGACTTGATATATGTATATGGAGATCAATTGTATTTGTTCTCAATCCTGGCTATTTATATTAGTTGGGTTAACTACATAGTATATATTCTCTAGTTTTAAATATTATTTACTTGTACCTTTCGTTATACTACTGGGCTATCTATATTCCTACTGTCATACTTTGGAATAAAAATACCCCTATTACGGATGGAGTGCCATGTAGCAGCACCAGATTAAATGGCTCATTTCTTTTTTTTACCCAACCCGCTTTACAAAAAATCACAACCCGAACGATATTTTAATTTTTCAGTAATTTTAAATAATTTTCTTTTTGTAAAACTTTAAAAAAATTACAAAAATCATTTTTCTAACAAAATATTTTTTTTGTAAAAACTGAAAAAAGATTGTAAAAACAGAAAAAAAATATTTTCATTTTTTAACAAAATATTTTCGTTTTTAAAAACTGAAAAAAATATTTTTAACAAAATATTTCGTTTTTGAATTATTTTTTTTAGTTTTTTAAAAGAATTGTATTTTGTAAAAACTAGGAAAACAAATTGTAAAAACAGAAAAAATATTTTTTATTTTTTAACAAAATATTTTCGTTTTTTAAAAAATAAAAAAAGTATTTCCAACAAACTATTTTCGCTTTTGAAATATGTTTTCTTTCTTCATTTTTTCAGTTTTTTAAAGATTTTCTTTTTGTAAAAACTGGAAAAACAAATTTGTAAAAAAAGGAAAAAAATATTTTTTATTTTTTAAGAAAATATTTTTGTTTTTTAAAAACTGAAATTTTAAAATAAGACTAAAAAAAATGAAAATAGGGGTCGGGTTGTGGGTTCTTTTAAAAACGGGCCGGGTAAAAAAAAAAATTGGTCGTTTTAATCTGGTGTTGTCATGTGGCACTCCATCCAAAAATAAGGATATTTTTGTTTCAAAGTATGACAATAGGGGTATAGATAACCCAATAGTATGACGGTAGGGGTATGGATAGCTCAATAGTATAACGAAGGGTACATGTAAACAATATTTGAAAGTAGAGGGGCATATTTAGCCTTTTTCCGAACAAACTAAGATTAGTATTTCAAAACAACTACAATTACCCTAATTCTAATTAGCTAGAATAATTATGTGAACTCACTATTTATTTCATCACTCCATTTGTGACATTTTCTATTCAGAGATTTAAAAGCTTGAGTTTTTGATAATAGAGATTATATATGAATTATGGTTTATATTGACATAAATATTTAAGAAAGAGACTCTTTCCTTCCTATACCATATATGAAACCTTATTACTAAAATGTGCATAGTTTCATATTTATCCGTCATGTTCACAGTTATTCTACAAAATATATGTCATTCATTTAATATCAATTATGAATGGTATATATTTAAGGTTTTTCTTGAAACTGTGTTCTCACCGGTGCTTCTCCTTTTAAAGCTGCTTCCCTTGAAGTTTGGGAAGATGATGTCCCTGAATAAAAGAATCTTGTTTTTGGGAATCCAATTGCAGACCGATGCAGATGCTTAAATATATTCTCCTTGAAATCATATCATAAAACCTACACAGTAGTTGAACAAGTTTATTAAGATCTTGCCACTCCTTTCCTTGCACAGGAACTCGCTTAGCATCTCCACTAAAAATATAAATCGAGAGAAAATTAAAGAATTGCTGATCATTGCCAATTATTAGGAGCTGATTCCTTCCAAATTAGGCGCGCTACAAACCTGGAACTAAATATTCTAGAAGGTATTCCTATTTAGGCGCGCTACAATTATGAAAATAAATATTCTTCCAGATATTTTCCACCATTAACAGCCATTAAAAAGCTTGAAAGCTTTGAATTTAAATTTGAATTTTCAAAAATCATTATTTTCTTGGATTGGGTGTTGTTGAAGATAATCGGAAATATGATTTGGAGTTTATATCTCAATTTTGAGGGGTTTTGGTGAAGATTAGACTTGGTTTTGACTGAATTTCAGATTGAAACTCGAAGAAGAAGAAGAAGAAGACGACATATTGCAGAAATTGTAGATAAAATGTAGATTATTTATATTCTAATTGTAGATGCTTTATTTTCTGTTTTCACAAATAAAAAATGGCTAAAACTTCTACAAATCTTCTGAAAAAACGCAATTATGTCAAAAATTTCAATTATGCTACAATTAAATGAGAATTGGGATATAAAAATTCAATGTACCCAGTTTGTAGATATTTTATAGATTATTTGTATTCTAATTGTAGATGCTTTATTTTCAGTTTTCACAAATCAAAAACGATTAAAACTTCTACAAATCTTCTGCAAAAAATACAATTATGTCAACAATCCCAATTAAACTACAATCGAATGAGAATTGGGATATTAAAATTTAATATACCCAATTTGTAGATATTTTGTAGATGAATTGTAGATTATTTGTATTTTGATTGTAGATGTATTGTTTTCTGTTTTCACAAATCCAAAACGACTAAAACTTCTATAAAATCTTTTGCGAAAAACGCAATAATGTCGAAAATACCAATTAAGCTACAATTGAATGAAAATTGGAATATTAAAATTCAATGTACCCAGTTTGTAAATATTTTGTAGATAAATTATAGATTATTTGTATTCCGACTGTAGATGCTTTGTTTTCTGTTTTCATAAATCAAAAACGACTAAAACTTCTACAAATCTTCTGCAAAAAACGAAATTATGTCGAAAATACCAATTAAGCTACAATTGAATGAGAAAATTGTACCAATATCGAAAATTCCAATTAAGCTACACCCTACAATCGAACCTCAATCCCGCGCACCAGCAGGTTAGATTTATGCTTTCGTGCGGCGGAATATATTTGAAGATATATGCTTTGGCAATCAAGTCTATCACTACTCACCTTTTTACTAATTTTAAAGTAATATCTATTCTTGATTTTACACCATTAATTAGTGACCTTTTTTATGCTCTTCCAAAAGCTAACGTGTTAAGCCATTAGCCATTAAAGCAAAGCTTTATTTGATTGACAATAGTTGAATCATATTCTGCACTTTCCATTAACATATTCCCAATATAGAATGATGTTTTTTCCATTTTCATTTTTTTTGGTCGTGATCATTATTTTATTCATTCTCCTTGGCTTAGCGAATTCAAGAATCTAGATTTTATATATATATATATATATATATATATTTTTTCTAGTCAATGGAAGAACATAGTTGACTGTAAATTGAATAAGTATAATCTCAACCTAGGTCCTAGACTCCTAGGATATCTGTATCAAGCGCACTTAACTGGTAATGTTGTCTTTATTTTTTTGGGAAATAAAGTATTGGTAATCTATGTTTCCAAAATCATAGATTTTTATGTTTAATAATAGTACATAAATGTGGGTGAGGGTGAGGGTGAGGGTTTGGAGAGAGAAACGTGGAAGGGATGTGATATACGGTACCTTGAATTAAGGAGGGATATATGTTGTATTAATTGTATCCTTAAAATAAACTATGTTATAGAATTGATAATTTGGTATACTAAGTGTAATTAAGTCAGACCTTAAACATTGAGGGTAATAAGGTTTCCTACATAGGAATGTAAAAATTCCTTTAATGAAATAGGTTCTCATCAAACAAATAGGGACTTGATATAATGGGGGCATTTGCATTTATACCCGCTTTTTGTGTCACGTTTTAACTTGTGATCACTTTGCAAAAAAAAATTATAAACATACTCGTTTTTTCGCATAACTACGGGGCCGAAGTAGCAAAAGCAATCACGCAAAACTTCAGCATTCTAGTAGCCGGGCCTGAAGTTCAACTCTAGAACTGAAGTTTTTGTTTTATAACTAGCAAAGTTTTTGTTTTGTAACTAGAGCTGAAATTTTTTTTTTTGTAACTGGCGAACTTCAGAGCTGAAGTTTTTATTTGTAACTGAGCTCTAGAGCTTGAAATTGTTCTCGCGTTAGAATTGTTGTAGCTTGCATAGAATTGTTGTGTTGATGCCCCTACCAGCTCCGAAAAAGAGTTTTAATCTATCTTGATGTCTATAGTATGAGAAAAGTATTTCCAGATTCTATTGGCAGTCTCACTCTCAATGAATACGTTTCTAGTTGAGGAGACCTACAACAAGGGCATTTGGAGATAATATTTCGACTAAATTTGGCTAAGGTATCATCCAAAGGCAGCTTCTTTCTCCAACTAAGGAATGAAGCTTAATTTAATGGAACTCCTTTGTGCAAAAATCCTAGAAAAGATGTCATTTTTGCTTCTTTTTCTAACAGAGGAACATGTGAACTTCCCATCAGAAGTTAGGTCGCATCGGCGCTGATCGCCTAATACAATATTGAGCGAGATGGGGGCGGATATAACTTTGAGAATGAGAAAGAGGAGAAGAAAGTGGTTGAAATTGTTTAAAAAGTGGGTACAAGTTAAAATTATTTAAAAAAAATGGATATAGGTTAAAGGGGACGACCAAATAGAGCGTCCCGTGCAATTTTTACGGTATAATGTACCCATCTTAAGACTTAGTCCAATTAATTGATATTGCATATATAGATTTTTTTTACTTCCATTAAATTTTATTTTTAATTAATTGCACAGAATTGTTGTAGCTTAAAAATGCATAAGACACCATAAATTGGTAAATATAAAATATATACGTTGTTGACAGTTAAAATACGCATTAATTTTTAATCCCCTAATAGCACTTCAATTTTAGTTGGCAAAAATTATTTATCCATTGAGCTTGGGCCGGGCGTAGCACGGGCACGTCGTCACTAGTTTTTTGAGAAAAAAGTAAATTTGATGAGATCCTATTAGCTTCCAGATAACATATACCTATATTACAGTAACACGTACGAATTCTTAAAAATAATGTACACTTAAACGTATTAGAAACATATTCATGTTCAAAAAAATTCTATTTGGTTTAGCGGATTATTATATGGCTAGCGCATTATTATATTTATAATCCGATAACCGATAACCGATAAGCCGAATCGTTAAGCGTAATTATTCGCGAGATAAGCACCCCTAGACACAAACAGTCTTCATACTCTCTTCTAAGGAAGGAATGGACTTCGGAGACATACTCTGCACTTAGAAACTTAGGCAGTATCAGCAACTCACTAAGCCTAGGTTGATCTAATGCCAAATAGCTTCTGTAATTCTTATTAGTTTAAAAGCCAAACTTGTCGCGTACATTTCTTTCAAAACGTGGACTTACTCAAATTGACCTAATTGTACAATTATTTCACCGATTGTCTTAATTGTACAATGTTATGTTACTTGAGAGAAAGCTTCTGAATCTGGTAAATTGTATGGCTGTGCTGCGTTTCTACGTTTTCTGGCTCATTGACTCTTTGATCGGTTTCTAGCCAACAACTGAACTGAGTTGTGTTCAGTTCCTAAAACTGCTGTTTCCGTTTTGTTTCAATCCTCAAAATTAAAGTTCCATTTCCCAATAAGAACTTGGCGTACCAATGCCAACTTGAAATCTGCCATAAGGTAGATTGATGCACACTTTCACAAGTCACAACAGCACAGAGTTGCAGCTCTTTAGTAGCTGGAAAAGCTCTAGGTTGCTACCAAGTCGATAAGCACCACTATCTTCCTTCAATGTCTATGTTGACTGATGATGACGACGATGCTGGTAGCATAATAAAGGAAACGCACATAAGGAGAAGATCAAACGATGATAATAATTTTCTTTCTCAATAATGCTAGTGTTTAGAACATCTTGCACACCTAGATTATTTCGTCAAGTATCTGCCATCTCCCACCAGCACAGGATAAGAAGAAAAGATGATCGAAAATAAGGCTGGAAAAGCTAGGAAAAAGACTAGTCGGGACCGAAATTGGAATGTGCACCAAGGGAAGCCAGTTATAAAGTTTCCAACTAAAACAAAAGATGTTTCACCTATAGAGTATAACAGCCAGATAAGCAAAAAAAAACGAAAAAGGGAGAAAGGGGAAAAGAAACAAGCATCCCTGGGAGTTGTACAACAAATCTGAAAGTCCATATATCAATGAATATGTTTAATAATACAACAATACTTAGGAAAGAGATAGCAAAACCATGTACAGACTTTTACACAAGAACAAAGGTTGACAAGGAAATGTAGAATATGCAAACATTGATACCAAAGGGGTAAGGGAAGGGGCGTGGAGGAGAGGATTATAAATAATGTAATATATGTATTCAAGATAATAAGCATCTTCATGTCCAATCAGAAGATGTGAAACTGCAAAAACCAATGAAATGGAAGTGAAATCAATCTATCAACGAAAAAATATAATGAATATTTTGATTTGGATATAAACATAAGATTTTGAGACAATTTCATCAACCCTGAAGCTTTTTGACTACTGCAGCCATATATTTGCCCTGGTGTTCAGCAAGCGCCAACTCCGTTTCACTAGCTTCTCTTGTGCCATCACCAGCAAAGACTCCAGCACCATACGGAGTACCCCCTCGGATGGAGTCCATTTTGAACATACCAGCTCCAAAAGTGTATCCAATTGGAACAAACAGCATACCATGGTGGGCTAGTTGGGTGATAGCTGTCCAACTACATATAAACACCACAATGGTGAGCAGTGACCTCTTCCCTCCTTTTCAAGAGGTAACATTGAAACAGGCACTATACAAGGCTATCCCATAAGCTAGAAGCTCGATAGACGAAACTATTGACATAAGGAGATCCCGTCCCATTAAATTTCAAAGAAGCAAAAAGGTAAATAGAGACAAACAAATCCTAGAAAAAGCAAATGATTTTTTTATAGGTAATAGCAATGAGTGAATTTTATGCTACTTGATTAGGTACTTTATGATGTTACTGCGGCTGGAGAAGCAATTAAGTCTATCGACCTATTTGAAATTCTTAATGCAACAAGGTCTAGAAAGCAACCAGGCGCTGCCCCTATTAGCAGTACATAAACTATATGATTGCACCAATTAGAGTTTTAAACTTTTTAACCAATGGCACAAAATAAAACTAAACATGGTCTTAAAGTTTTTAACCAGTTGCACAAAATTTTAAACTAAACACGAATACCTCAAAAGTACAAGATTTTCTTATATTACCTTAACTAATTTTTTGTGCAATATCAGAAAATTACTTCGGAAAAGATAACAGTAGCAACTAATCAAGCAACGCCTCAATACCAAAGTTGCGGTAGGCTATGTGAATCCTAAATAACCATTTGGCTATATTGGTCCCTCCTTTCAAGTAGGTAACATTGAAACACGCTATGTACAATTCATGTAATCAAAGGATTTTAATAACTTCTAGAGTACCATTAAAATAATGGGTTATCCAATAAATTAGAAGTTAATACATTAATCTGTTCGCATAAGGAGATCTCACCCATTAAAATCTCAAAGGCAAAAGAGGTAAATGGTGATTGGTGACAAATAAATCCTAGAAATAGCAACTAGTGATTTTTATTCTACTTGACTAGGTATTTTACAATGCTAGTGTGGCTGGATAAGCAATACAACTTTCAACCTACTAGAAATCATACTGTGACAAAATCTACAAAAGTAATTAGGCATATGCAAGTATTCCTCTACTAGTGTTACGTAAACCGTTTAACCAAGACTACAAAAGTTAAACTAAAGCATGGATACCCCATAATACAAGTGTTATGGGACCCAAGGGTGCAGCCTAGTGCCAATAAAGTGGGTTGAGAACTATGAGGTCTCGAGTTCAAATCTCAACTGAGGCAAAGACACTAGGTGATTTCTTCTCATCTGTCCAAGCGTTAGTGGACATAGTTTTTTGGGACCTATTAATGGTGGGAGGTGGCAGATATCCCGCGGAATTAGTCGAGGTGCATGCAAGCTGGCCCAGATATCATGGTTATTTAAAAAAAATACCACAAAGGTTAAATAAAGCATGGATACGTCGTAATACACGTTTTATAGTAGCATACAATTATTTTGTGCAAAACAACAACTACCACTACGCTACAATTCTTGCTTCATTTAGGCTCATCTTAGTCAAACTAGTCTTCGCAGACGCGCATTGCACGTGTCCCTCGCGTTAATGAAAATAAATTTCTAAAAACAACATTAAAAAAATTTAAAAAATGTATTTGCATTATAATATAGTAATTAATAAGTTTCAAAATGATAAAATTAATTATATTTAGAAGTTTGATCTAATCTAGTGGTTTTTCGTTCAGCTTGTTCTTGTACTTGCTTCATTGTACAAAAAAAAAAATTAAGTATACTTCCAATTGTAGGTCTTTCTACTGTTCAAAGGAAAAGGAGAGTCCTAATTTCTCTTCAAAGTCTAAAATATTACCTACCGCCTACCTTAAATATGAATTAGCATTGATTCTTCCACATATTTTTTTATATCAAAATTGTGTTTTTCATACATTTTTTTAACGTGCTCTTTATTAGCATAAAAATTGCAGGATGAGTTAGTTGCTTTAATTTCATTAATTTACTCCTTTTTCACAGAATATACATCCATGAAAACATATAAGAAATATTATTATGCTACATATATAATTCAAATAAAGAAAAAAGTTTATGTAAGGTAGAATTTTAATCGACTTTAAATTCATAAATTTTAGGACTTCTTACCTAGTTCAAATAAGTAAATATTTAATAATCAAAATTTTAGACGATTTCAAAGTACTAAACATTAGGATAATAATTAAATGACTATTTTATCTAGTGCGAACTCTATTTTTTAAGGGTAAAAAAGGCGAACGACATTTCGGTAAGGGCCTTCGTGTTTTTAATAGAGTAAGTATAGATGTTATATAACATAGAATTTGATTAAAAGAAAAAAGTTTCTCTGGCACATATATCTCCGGCAAAAGATTAAAAGACTCGTAGTAAAAATGGGATCTAAAGTAAATGTACTAACATGACTAAAACTTAAGTCCAACTAATTGGTATTGCGTAACAGATCTTTTCCTTCGATTGTGCCCTGTTTTAGAAAAGATAACAATATCAACAATTACATATCGCCCCCAAAATCAGGGTCAACTATGAATTCTCACCATACCACTTTACTCGGACCAGTCCTCCCATATCATTAGAAAGATAAATTAATTTTTAAAAAAATTAAAACTTTAAACAGCACACTTATTGGGTTAACACTCGTAATAGCAAAATGCTATGACCACATCATACACACCAAAACAATAATACGCAAGTAAGGACTCGAGATGTTATAATATCTATCTTGACCTTCAAGTCGTCTGAAATGCCTAATTAAACAGTAAACACCTATCAAAGCTATTAGAAAGAGCTTACAGAAAATTCACCTAGTCTTTCAGACTTTTGTTCATAGAAACACCCACCTCATAGCAGGGCACAAAAATTAACTATTCTTTTCACAAGATAGAAAATTTCAGATATAATCCAGTGTTGACTAGTCTCCATTCTCAGTTTAGATGCACATTACAATTCTCAAGTAAAGGAAGAGTAGTGTCTATTTGTCAACACTAAAATCCCAGTTTTAATAACAAGTCGCCATTTCTGCAACCACTGCAATAGTTTTTCTGGGAGCGCAGATGTAATCCATAACATGGTACAATTTCTTAAGAGACTTAAAGTATGCAACAACATTTCCACCATTCTGCATGAGGAATATCAGGTGTCCTTTACTGCATGAGAGTCATTTCATAACTTGATAAATATGCATGAGGAAAATCAAGTGGAAGACATATTTATTCTGGACTTAGAGACTCTGGTTAGGAAAGCTCCTTCAGAAATATATGCTCTTTTTATGCAATTTGGTGAATTCCATCTGAGTTTGTTGAGCATTTTTTGGGATAGAGAATAGTGCTTCGCTTTTCTATAGGACCGAGTGGCTTATTCATTTCTTAGGCACTAGAGCTTTAGATGCATTCCTTCCACCTGGTTATCAAAAAAATAAATGCATTCCTTCCACCCATCTACATTTGGGTGGAATGTTGCATCTAATTTATGTTTGATATTTACACATTACAGTGTACATAATGGGATTGATGCTTTTTTTCCTTTCACAAATTGGTTTGTTCCATGTGTAGCTTGTTTTCGCAATTTTGCCGATCATTATATCAAAGCAAATTCAGCAACTCTTCTAATGTCTCAAGTTGTTCATTACCCATTAGCCATTAGACATGAAAAACCCAGCTAATCTACATCAATAAAAAGTAATCGGTACACCCACTACCTTGGACTCGGACTAAACACAACATGCACACGGGCACACACATCTATCCATCATATAAGCAATTGTGCACGTGCATCCTCTACCTCATAGTAGGACTCTATATACACAAAACACACACACACTCTCTCTTATAGCCTGCCGCATACAGGCATTACCTACTTCTAAAATGTTCACAAAGTAGATGAATCTGCGGATATCATATAACAACTCAATCCAAAAGATTAAACAATTATCGGGATCAAAACATCTACACCAATTAAGCAATACAAAACGGTTAAAGTCTTACGCAGTGGTTTCTTGTCCACCTCCTTGAGTCCCGGTACTAACAAAAAACCCAGCAGGCTTCCCCGCAAGCTTCTGCTCCCTCCACAGCTGTCCAGTAGAATCAAAAAACGCCTTCATTTGAGCCGCCATGGACCCATACCTAGTCGGAAACCCAAACAAGAACCCATCAGCACCAGCAAGCTCATCTGGCGAGGGTATTTCCGGAATTGAATCATCCTTCACTGGGGCCCGCATTTGAACGAGAACCTCCTCTGTTAGGGTTTCGGGAGCCCGATAAAGAACTGCTTCCACACCATCCACCGCTTCTACTCCTTTCTTCATTTTTCTTGCTAAGCTCTCCACGTGTCCGTACATGGAATAAAATATGATGAAGATTTTCAGGTTCTGGGTCTGGGTCTTTTCGGGAAATGAGTCTCTGGCGGATTCGGTTGCTGAAACGGCGTCGTTTGTGGTAGAATCGGCCTCGACGGCGGGGATGAGGGGTGGCGGATTTTGGGAGGTGGATTTGGAAATCTTTTTCTTGCTGGGTACACAACCACCTCCTTTGCCCATTATAGTGTGAATTCAATTTTAGGAGTGTTGATTGGAGGGTTTTAATTAGTGTTTCAGTAGTGAGAGATTTCGATCGGAACTGATGTGCAGTGGCCGGCGGAGTTGGGGCGATAGTACTTAGGAGTGATGATGATGATGAGCTGGCCGTGGACTTTGCTGGGAAATGCTACCAGAATGAAGTGTCGTATTAAGTTTGACTTTCTGTTTCTTACTTTACTACTGCTACTAGCCCTCTTTTTTTTTTTTTTTTTTTAAAATGGTTTAAAATATCCCTAAATTATTTGAAAAGATTTAAAAATACATTCATTCACCTATTGAACTAAAAATATCTCTTTATCCACCTTTTTGATTTAGTTATGCCTTTGACCATTACGTTAATGCTGAACTAAAAATAATAGTAATTATTTAAATTTCACATGATAACTTCTTATTGGCCAAAATTAAAACATCTAACTCATTCGAAGGACTCACACATATCTAACAATTATTCGTACTAACTCGCTTCAAACACTAACTCGATCCAAACAAAAAAGTTTAGCTAAAAAAGAGGCCCCACTTCTATCAAATTCTATGTAACAAAAGTTCCATGAAAGTTGCAGCGAACATATAGACACAAATTTACTATGTGGTTTTCTTTTCTTGTTATGTCATCCAGTTCAATTTACATTACAGACACAAATTACATTATATTCAAGATGAGTTTAATTTAATCATTTCTCATAACAAAAAGATCTCAAAGTGATTTTTGGGAAGATATCATAAACTGTATCCCTAGTTTTTCGTCCCATATTATTGTCAAAAAAATCATTAGCTCGATCATACTAGGCTTTTCTTTTTTGTTCAATTTGTTCATGAACCTTTATTCGATGATAATAATATACATGATATTAATCAAGTAAATTAACACATGTAAATCTATGGGTTAGATGGAAGTAGGCATATTTTTATTACTTGAACTTTTTATTCGGGTCAGGTCAGTTTTTTGGGTGGATTAATCCGAAAAACAGGTAGATGTGGGTGGTTCTTTCAAATAGGTTAGATATTTTAATTTCGACCAATAAGAAGTTGACACGTGAAATTTAAATAATTATTTTTTAAATTCAGCACTGAGCTAACGGCCAGAATTTCCAGGCGCTCTCTTGAACAATGGATATTTAATTTTAAATTTAAATTTTACAGGCCCCCACCTCTAATACGTGTATTTTAGATTTCAAATGCTCCGATATCACTTCGAATCGGTACACAACCCGGATTTCCTTTTACAATCAAGCCCCAATCACTTCGAACCAATACACGGTCTGGATTTCCTTCAATAATTCAAAGTGCTGTACTGAAGCATAGTCCACACTTCGTCAACTCTACTGATCAAAGACGTGACACGATGTGAAATTATCTTCTAGCAAATAAACTGGGGTTGTAACGACCTGACCGGTTGTTTTGAGCCCTAGCGCATCGTTCAGTAGTTTGAGGTCATGAGCAGCTTCACTTAAGGTATTAGGACTTGAACACATGGTAGAAATTGATTTTCGAGAAGTTCGGGGTTGATTTGGAAAGAAAATTCTCATTTCGAAAGTTTTAAGTTGGCAGAATTGACCAAGATTGAATTTTTGAGTAAACAACCTCGAAATTAGGATTTAAAGGTTCAGTAGGTTTGTATGATGATTTTGGACTTGGGCATATGTCCGGACCAGGTTTTGGATGACCCAGGAGCATTTCGGCGCCTATTGTGTAAGTTAGCATTTTGGAACAATTTCATAAGTTTAGGTTGAAGTGCATTTCAGTATTATTGATATCCGTTTGGAATTACGAGTCTGGGAATAGCTCAGTATGGTGATTCTGGTACTAGGAGGGTGATCAGAAGTGGATTTGAAAGTCCGTAGGTCATTTTGGAGTCATTTGGCAAAAGTTAGAAATTTCAATATTTATAAGAAGTTTGACCGGAAGTAAATTTTTTGATATCGGGGTCGGATTTTGATTTCGAAAGTTGTAATAGGTCCATAATATCGAATATGACTTATGTGTAAAATTTAAAGTCAATCGGATGTGATTTGATAGGTTTCGACATCGAATGAATAAGTTCGAAATTCTAAAGTTCATTAAGTTTGAAATGGAGTGTGATTTGTGATTTTAGCGTTGTTTGATGTGATTTGAGGCCTCGAGCAGGTCTGTATTATAGGTTGAGATTGGTTGGTATGATTGGTCAGGGTCCCAGGGGCCTCGGATGGATTACGGATGGTTAACGGATCAAATTTGGAATTTGAAAAAGGAATGAAGCAACTGCCTTATGGTGTAACCACACCTACGAGGCTTGGGTCGCAGAGCCGCAAAATCGGTCTTAGTATCGCAGAAGCGGATATGGACTGGGCTAGGCTTGGGGGTGCGATGCAACTCCCGTAGAAGCGAGATCACAGGAGCGGTCCGAGCTCCGCAGAAGCGGACGCGGTCGAGTTTAGCTGAGACCACACCTGCAATGGAAATTTCCGCAGGTGCGAGAGGTCGGGCTGGGTAGTGTGTTCTTTAAAAATGAGTTTTGGCTCATTTTTCACATATTTTCACTTTGGTTGGGCGATTTTGGATCCCTTGAAGAGAGGGATCTCATCATCAATCATGAGGTAAGTTAACCCCACCTCTTGTAAGTTAAATACATAATTTTATTGCGGATTAAAATATGAAAAGTAGTAGAAATTTGGAATTTTGAGGAAAAACTTAGAAATCAGTATTCTTGAATTTTGACTATGATTTTGGGCATGAAGTTGAGAGTAAATTATATATTTGAGTCTGTGAGGTTATGGGTAAACTTTATCTTCGAAAAATTTTGGAATCCGGGCATGTGGGGCCGAGGGCGATTTTGTCTACCTTTCGAGCGGTGTTGGGAATGTATCTAAATTGAATTATTATGAGTATTAGAACATGAATTTATGTATTTCTCATTTATTGGCTAGTCTTGGGAGCATTGAGCATTGATTTCACTTGATTGAAGGGCTTGGAAGTCGGTTATGGAACTTCGGAGCGAGATAAGTCTCATTTCTAACCTTTTAAGAGGTAATTAATCCAATATGTGAACTTAATTATTATGTGCTTTTATTTGTAGGGAAGTTATATACGTACAAGGTGACGAAAGTCCGTACGTAGCTACTAGCTATTCCAATGTCCGGGTAGTTTTAGGCTTACATCATGCCTTGCTGATCTTGTTGTTAATTTATGTTATTGTTTGTCCTGAGAAGAAACAAGATTAAAGTTGCATAATAATTGTGTTGAACGAAATTTGAATTGAAGAATTTAAGAGTTCCCATTAAACTTCGTCTTTTCGAAGAAATTGAGAAATTATTTCAATAACTTAAGGAATCTATATTTAACTGCGTCGCATGTATGTTTCCCAAGCAGGGTAATTTTTCTTAAACGGTTTCAAGTTAAATTTTTGATATTTTGAAAAGAATCAAGAAAGAGGTATGATTTAAATGTTAAATTTAAATTTGATCGTGGCGCAGGTATGATTCGCGAGCGGGGCAACTTCTTTAATTTATATTTGACCGTGTCGCATGTATGATTCGCGAGCAAAGACCGCATCACAGGTATGATTCGTAAGCGGGGGAATAGATGCATCTATGGTTCATGCCGTTCGACCCTCGATAGTGCACAGTTTACTTTTATGTTAGATCGGACCGTATGCCTTGGCATTATATATATATATATATATATGTGTGTGTGTGTGTGTGTGTGGAATTCGTGTGCAATATTTGGCTATAAGCCAGTGTATCTGAGGATTTATTCCTGATTAGAATCATGACAACCTATTGATGATGTCCACTATATCTTTATATATATTCTCCGGTTACGGAGGAAACTTGCTAGTTGAGAGCTAGATTAAAATTGTAAAGAGGGGAATTGTGTTACGACCCAAACTGATGGGCCGCGACAGGCACCTGGTACCTTACTCAACCGAGTACCAACATAACGTATCTTTTCATGTCATACTACTGAGCCAGAAGGATGCCGTGATACAAGTAGAATATAACATGTGATACCAACTTATACATAAGGCATACGGGCTTATAAGACCAAAATAATCACCCGTATACTGAACATAGGCCGACAAGGCCACACAATCATTTATGTACATGATATCTATCTAGAAGCCTCTAAGAAAATATAATTTTCATAAAGTTCGGGACAAAGTGCCGTCATACCAAACAATACACGTCTAAATCATACTAACCAAACATGCAACTCCGAAGCAAATGGAACGCACCAACATCTTCCGCTGAGCTGATAGCCTACGTGGAAGGCTCTTGACCTGTCTATCGGGATCTGCGGGCGTGAAACGCATCGTCCCCAGGCAAAAGGGACGTCAATAAGAATAATGTACCGACTATGTAAGGCACATAAATAAGTACATAACAAACATGGAAGAATTATAGAGTAAATGACTCAACTTGTAAGTTTGGATAACTCTGTAATTCATGAAAGAATTATAGTGCCATGCATATGCGTATGAATGTCATGTTGTGCATAGGTACTTATTTCATAACATCATCAGGCCTATAAGGGCATCCCATCATATCATCTCGGTCACAATGGACAAAATCATCAACGTATACCAGCTGATCAGGTTGTGGTGCGTATATAACACCATAACCTTTCCTAATATATATATATATATATATATATATATATATATATATATATATATATATATATATATATATAT
>MU720867.1:66121-77264 GCA_026770625.1 Nicotiana glauca
GCCTCTATCTTCTTTGGGTCAACCTGAATACCATCACTAGACACCACGTGTCCTAGAAAAGTCACAGTACTAAGCCGGAACTCACACTTAGAGAACTTTGCATAAAGCTTCTCCTCTCTCAATCTCTGTAATACCACGCTCAGGTGCTGCGCGTGCTCCTCCTGGCTACGCGAGTACACCAGAATATCATCAATAAACACGATCACAAAAGAATCCAGATACGACCGAAATACACTGTTCATCAAGTGCATGAATGCGGCTGGGGCATTAGTCAGCATGAAGGACATCACTAGAAATTTGTAGTGCCCATATCTCGTCCTGAAAGCCATTTTCATAATGCCTGAATCCCTAATCTTCAGCTGGTGATAGCCCGATCGGAGGTCAATCTTAGAGAATACCCTTGCTCCCTGAAGCTGATCAAACGAATCCTCAATACGGGGTAGTGGGTACTTGTTCTTCACTGTCACCTTGTTCAGCTGTCTGTAATCAATGCACATTCTCATTGTGCCATCCTTATTCTTTACAAATAACACCGGTGCACCCCAAGGTGACACACTCGGGCGAATGAACCCCTTATCCAGGAGTTCCTGAAGCTGTTCCTTCAACTCTTTTAACTCCGCTGGTGCCATACAATAGGGAGGGATAGAGATGGGCTGAGTGCCCGGCACCAGATCAATACCGAAATCAATGTCCCTGTCCAGCGGCATGCCCGGCAGGTCCGCTAGAAACACATCAGGGAAATCCCTCACAACGGTAACCGAATCAAGACTAGGAGTCTCAGCTCCAACATCCCTAACGAAAGCCAAGTACGACAAACAACCCTTCCCAACCATCTGTTGGGCTTTTAGGAAGGAAATCACCCTGCCGGGTATAGAGTCAGTCACGCCTCGCCACTCGATCCTCGGAATTCCCGGGATAGCCAACGTAACTGTCTTGGTATGACAGTCCAGAATAGCATGGTACGGAGATAACCAATCCATACCCAGAATCACATCGAAATCCACCATGACCAATAATAACAAGTCAACTCGGGTCTCCAGACCCCCAATAGTAACAAGACATGATCGATATACGTGATCCACAATAACAGTATCACCCACCGGGGTAGATACATGCACAGGCAAGGCAAGACAACCACGGGTCGTACCCAAATGATGAGCAAAATATGAAGATACATAGGAATAGGTAGATCCGGGATCAAATAAGACAGAGGCATCCCTGTGGCAGACTGAGATAATACCTGTGATGACTACATCTGATGCACTGACGTCCTTCCTATCTGGAAAAGCATAGAATCGAGCCTGACCATAGCCAGTCCGGTCTTTACCCCTAGGGAAACCTCTGGCTACCTGGCCTCCACTCCTAGCTGACTGAGTGGGTGCTGAAGAAACAGGAGCAGAAGATGAGGGCTGATCCTTCTGCTGAGACTGTCTACTACGGAACCGGGGACACTGTCTCCTCATATGATCCAACTCACCGCACTCGTAGCAACAACCTGGAGCTGGAGAAGGGGACTGATGGGAACCCCTCACTGCAGATGAACCCTGGGCTGAAGACGCAGGAGCAGAGCTCTGAGCTAGAAGGGCACTCAGTGCAGGCTGGCTCTGCTTATGACCCTGATGACCACGGCCTGACGAAACCCCACTGGACTCTGAATGACCTGACTGAGGAGGTCTGAAGGAACGACCTCTGCTGCGCTGGAATTGGCCCCTAGACGGAGCACCACTGAAACTACCTGAACCTCGAGGCCTTTTAGTCTCTCTCTCCTCACGCTCCCGACGACGATCTATCTCAATCTGACGAGCCGCATCAACTACCTCCTCAAATGTAACTGCTGTAGCCCTCTCTCTAGTCATCAATATGCGGATCGGATAGTTGAGACCATTCACAAACCTCCTGATCCTCTCGCGATCTGTCGGGATCATCCAAGTAGCATGATGAGCTAACTGTGTAAACCTCAACTCATACTGAGTCACTGTCATATGTCCCTGAGTCAACCACTCGAACTAACGACGCAGCTCCTCCCTGTGAGACTGGGGTACATACTTCTCCAAGAATACTGTGGAGAACTGCTGCCACGTGAGGGGTGCTGCTCCAATAGGTCTACGCCTCTCGAACTTCTCCCACCAAGTAAATGCAGGCCCTGTGAACTGGAAGGTAGTAAAAGCCACTCCACTAGACTCCAGAATACCCGCAGTACGAAGCATACGCTGGCACTTATCTAGAAAACCCTAGGCATCCTCGCCCTCAAGACCACTGAATGTCGGAGGCTGAAGCCTACCAAACCTCTCCAACCGACGCTGCTCGTCATCCGGTATAGCTGGAACCACATGAGCTGGAGCTGGTGCGACTGGCGCAACTGGAACAACTGGTGCAACTGGAACAGCTGCTGCAACTGGTGCAGCTGGCTGAACTGGCTGAGCTGGAGCTACCCCAGGGGTCTGTAAGCCCTGAACAACCTGCTCGGGTGTGCGAGCATCGGGGGTCTGATGACCACCCCCGGTCTAAGAAGTAGCTGCTGCTGTAGTGGCTGAAACTGCTTGAGCCAGGCCAGTGCAGACATACAAGATCTGAGCCAAAGCCTCCTGGAGACCAGGAATCACGATGGGCACTACCGGTGCCTGAACAGGTGCTGCTGGAGCATCTATAGCTGGAATTTGACCCTGAGCCTGGTCAACTGGTGCTGGAATCTAACCCTGAGCCTGGTCAACTGGTGGGTCAGCAGGTGCTGTCCCTGCTGCCCTACCTTTACCGCGACCACGGCCTCTAGGTGGCACTGGCGGTCGTCCGCCACGTCCGTTAGCACGGGTTCTCGACATCTACAAGAGAATAGAATACGGAAGTTTAGTTTTCATAATAACAAGCCGCAATATGTGAATTTCAAGAAAGTGAAGTATTTCCTAAAGGTTCTGTAGCCTCCCGAGGATAGATACGGACGTCTACGTACCGATCCGCGAGACCCTACTAAACTGGCTCATGACTCGCGAGGCCTAGTAACCTAGGCTCTGATACCAACTTGTCACGACCCAAACTCGATCGTGATGGCGCCCAACCCTAAAACAAGGCAAGCCTGACCACAGTCGTTCCTAAATCAACCGTAAACCTCAAAATTGACAATTTAAAGAGAATATAATAGTTTTAGAATAATAATCCAATATTTATCGAAGAATAATACTGAGAAATACGAAGTCTGATAAAAACACTCTCAAAAAATATGGGGTCACGAGTCTAGAGCCTCTAAAACAATCTGAATAACAATATCTGAACTAAAATACTCAAGTCTGGAAATGTATATATATATATAAAAAACTGAAATAGGAAGAGTAGTCAGGTCCTGCGAACGTCAAGCAGCTACCTCAACAACTCTGATAAGCTCTGGAAAACAAAGACTGCTCAGCTAAGCCTCCGGTGCACCTGAATCTGCACACAAGGTGTAGGTAGTAGGGGTGAGTACTACCAACTCAGTGAGTAATAAGCATACAAAATGTCTGAAGATAAGAAATCCACGAAATGCCACAAAGCAAAGCTAAAACTAACAGACGACACCTTACTACAAACCAACAACAAAACAACTTCAAATATAACAGTCAAGTAAAATGTAAGGATGCAATGCAATGCACATGAACACGCTGTGGNGTAACTTCAGGAAAAGTGACTTAACATTTCATAATAGTGATTAAACACAAGACTGAGATCAATGATTATACAAAGCATGCTATCACAATGATATTCATACTCTAAGGATGCTACAGATCGGCACAAGGCCCCAAACACGGCAATCAACCCAGATATATTCAATACAGGGTGCGCATCAGTCGCCAATATAGAAACATTCTTGTTCGGGATGGACCAAGTTACAATCCCCAATCATAACCAATCCCGCACCTGCCATGGGGTGCGAGTCACGCCCTACAATAGCGTCACAATGTGATAAGCCGGGGTTTCAAACCCTCGGGCCATCATCACCAACTACTCACCTCTAACCGACCGTAGAATGGTCCGCAATGCCTTTTCCTTTCATATCGACCTCCTCGCGCGTTGAATCTAGTCAAAATCACAAGGAATACATAAATATGGATTAAAGAAACATAACCCAATCAAAAATACTCGAAAAGTACTAAAATTCACGAAGTTGGTAAAACCCGAGCTCTAGGACCACTTCTCGAAAAATTATGAAATTCACATCTTCAGAATCCTCGTCTCACCACGAGTCCGTACATATAAAATACACAATAATCAGAGTCCATTTGACCCCTCAAATCGTCAATTTAGACTCTCTTAGGCTTCAAGCTCTAACCTCCATTTTTACCCTTTAATTCCTTGAATTTTCAGTGTTTAATCCTTGATTTTATACCATAACAACACTATTCGAGGCTACAAATTTATACCTGATGGAATCACCTTCAAAATCTCTCCAAATCATCCAAAATCACCTCTTCCCGAAGTCCCAAAATGTTTTTCTAACTTCTGAAATTTTGATAACACTGTTCATTAAACCCTCAGCATTTTTCGCTTCTGCGGTCCCGCCACCGCTTATGCGGGACTGCTTCTGCGGTCTTTTGTCCACTTTTGCGGTTATCATTAAACCTCCCAAAAATCGCTTTTGCGACCATGCATCCGCTTCTGCAGTTTTCCAACTTCCGCTCCTGCGGTTATTTTTGCGCTTTTGCGGAACCGCTAACGCGACCAATTTCCGCTTTTGCAAAATTCTCCTGGGCTCCCCCTTAGTTGCTTCTGCAGCTCTCCCACCGCATCTGCGGAACCGCTTAAGCGGTTCCTTTTCCGCAGATGCGTAAATAACAGAAGCCGCACAGATCTGCTGCAACACCAAGCTTCCAACCTCTGTTTAATCATCCGAATTCACCCCGAGGCCCCCGGGACCTCAACCAAAAGCACCAACACATCTAACAACCTTATACAAACTTGTTCCAATCCTCGAAACATGTCAAACAACGCTAAAACCAATAAATTACATCGGATTCAAGCCTAGTTTTCATCAAAACTTCCGAAATGCGCATTCAATCAAAAACCCTGCCAAACGATGTCCGAATGACCTGAAAATTTGCAGACATATCCAAAATCACCTAACGGAGTTACTGCAACTCTCGGAATTCCATTCCGACCCTCAGATCAAAATCTCACCTACCCACCGGAATTCGCCAAAATTCAAACTTAGCCAATTCAAGCCTAATTCTACACCGGACCTCCAAATTCAATTTCGATTGCGCTCCTAAGTTACAAATCTTCCCTCAAAACTAGTCGAATCATCGGAAATCCATTCCGAGCATTCTAACTTATAAGTCAACATTTGGTTGACTTTTCCAAACTAACCTTCTCATAAAGAGACTTATTGTCTCATTTCTAACCGAACTCTATCCGAATTATTTCAAATTCTCCAAACACATATAATGAAACATATAGAAGCATAAAAGGGGAAAACGGGGCGGTAACTCCCATAACAACGGGTCGGTTCGTTACAGTATAATTGGCATATACAGTCCCTTAAGCTTAACTTTGCTTACATTGCTTGCTTTAGGGAAACGTCTTCTTGAATGACCTTTCTATGAATTTCTTATGAATCTTCTTCTGTTGTCCATTATATTATTGCCAGTATGAAATCCAAAATTCTCATGATGTCGACCATTATCAAATCACTGAATACCTAATTCATGTTTACTTTATCTTGTTCACCAGCCCATACAGATCTCTATTATTCTGGGGTCTAGCTTTTCCTATTGGTAATCACTTTAGGGTCATGAACTTACTTCTCAAAATGAGGATATGACTTCATGGTCTATACTCTTTTGTTGTCTTAAGGCCTATCACCTCTCATATCTTCCTTCACCTGACTTTGGACCTGGTAATACCATCATCTTTTTGATCTACCGTTGTCATCCATATATCACATCTTACTCATAATTCTTCCTTATCTATCTTCTCATTATTTTGCTAATATTTTTGCCTATTTTCACAAGACATTCTTTTGTTGCTGTAAGGCCCCGAAAAAATTTCGTTAAGTAACCTAGGATTTCGTGGTGCCACCTAGGCTTATTATAATATTTTTTATGCTATTAACATGGTTTACATCAATTGTATTTGGTAAATATGTGTATAATTCCTATGTTAAGTAATTTGGGGTCCAAAAAAAGGCCTAAGTCTAAGAAAAATTGGAAAAGTTCATAATAGGCTAAAATTCCAAATAAGCTTGCACTAGTCCCTACTTTGAACGAGCATAGCTAAATATGTATAAGGTTTTATGTGATGAATTATCTATGAATTGAAAGACCTTCGAGTCTAGTTTCGAACGATTTAAACCGTTTGTCATTTGTACATTCCAACGTATAGTTATGATCAAATTACAAAAGACTGGAAAATGTGATCCTGTGTCAAATCTGCGATCGCAAAACCAGTCGCATTTCTGACTTTGCTGTCGCATTTCTGTCGCAGACTGGGCCAGTGTAGCCAAGTTTTGGGCACCGATTTTGCGGTGCATTATGTGGCCAGCATTCTCGTTTTGCAGTCCATTCTGCTATAGCAGACCCGACATCGGAGGGTTAATTTTCTAATTTTTATAACCTGACCCCATTTTAATATATAGGCTTTGGGGTTCATTTTGGGGTCATTTCTTACTGATTTTAGAGAGAGATGAGAGCATATATAGAGAGAGAAAGGATAGGTCTAACTTCATAATCATCCTAACTTTGCATCAACCTTCAAGAATCAAAGAACCCAATCACAAGTTCTTCATCTAAGAGGTAAGATTCTACACCCTAGGTTTTAATTTCGAGTTTGGGGTATAAAATGGGGTATTGAGGTATGATTCTTGGGTGTAATACTATTATGTATACATGCATGTACAAATTAGATTTGTGGGTAGATTGTTTAACATATAAGTGAAGATTTGGTTGAGGAATGAAGGAAAACCTTGAAAAAGAGATTTGAAATTAAGATGCTCAACTAGTATTTGATAAAATGCTCAAATGAGATGAAACCATGAATACCTTTCTAATTTGTGTTCAATTTTGTTATGTCTCAAAGTAGATGGGAATTGCTAAAATTTTTGGAACATTGTAGTAACTTAAGGAAAGCTTAAACGAGGTATGTATGGCTAACTTTAACCTTTGTAAAGTTCCCTTGTTTGGTGTACAGGTAATTGGTATGTGTTTAATTACGTGGACTATTTGTAAATTCTTAGGATTAATGTGCCTTGAACGTTGTTAGTTAAGTCTTCTGATATGATGGTGCAAGTAAATGGCAACAAACCAAATGTGTGTGTATGAATGTGTTGGTGTGGTAAGAGCTGTGTAACAAATGATGGAAAGAAATCGTAATTGATCCAATTGAAATAACTGTGGTAATATCATATGTGGCTTGTCATGGGAAATTATCAATGTGACTTAACTTGTACATTGGGTTGTTGTACATGATGGAAATGTTATTGATGGTTATGGAAATTCTTTGTGAAACGTTACTGTTATTCCTTGAGAATTGTTGTTGTAGTTCTTGAGAATTGTTATTGTTGTTCTTGTGAGTTGTTGTGGTTATTGTATTGTTTGTGAAATGTGATTGTCTGGTGGGATCGGGTTGCGCGCCGCAACACAAAATGATAAATTTTGGGTTGGGGTGATAAGGGTGGCCGAGATAATAAGGGTGGCCGAGGTAATAAGGGTGGCCGAGGTAATAAGGGTGGAAAAAGTGATCGAAATCACTATAGACATGGAAATATGCAAAAGTTGTGAAATCATTGATATGATGAAATAATGTTGAAAAGGGGAAAATGAGAGATTGTGAAACTTGTTTGGCTTTGGTTGTTCCTTTCATGTGCATTTGATCGTTGATTCTATTACTGTTTGTTACTTGTGTATTGTTTGATTTTGCTTTGGGGTAAAGTTTATTCATACATATCAGTACAATTCAAATGTACTGACGTCCCTTTTGCCGAGGGCGCTACATTCGTGTTATGATTGTAGGTGCATCCATAGCAGGTACCATAGTCCACCGACCGTAGCTCCCCTTCACTTTCCATTAGCTGTATTGGTGAGCCCTTTTCCTCTCGGGGCCCTGCGTGGCTCATGCCGCTTTTTTTTTCCGAAGTCATGGTTTGGTATTTGCATAAGGTATAGCCGGAGCCTTGTTGCTGACAAGTATTGTATTATCCTTTGTATCCTTAGAGGCTCCGTCGACAGTAAATGTGAGTTACGAACTTATGTAAATATGTATTTTGTATGTTGGGCAGTGTAGGTTGTAAACCTCATTAAGTAACCATTTATGTTTTGTAAAAAGGTGTTTTATTTATAAATGGCTAATTCCTTGATTAATGAGCTATGAAAATATGGGGTAACACGTGGGATAGGAAAGGCACCCAGGTCCGCTTGACTGGGGCTACCCGGTCGGGTGCCGGTCATGTCCCTCGGTTTGGGGCATGACCGGTGCCCGATCGGGTAGCCCCAGTCAAGCGAACCTGGGTGCCTTTCTTATCCCACGTGTTATCCCATATTTTCATTGCTCATTAATCAAGGAATTAGCAATTTATAAATAAAACACCTTTTTACAAAACATACATGGTTACTTAATGAGGTTTACAACCAACACCGCCCAACATACAAAATATATATGAAAGGAAACAATCAAGCCAAACAAGTTTACAATCTCTCCATTTCCCCTTTCAACATTTTTACATTAATGATTTCACAACTTTCTTATATTTTCATTTCAATAGTGATTTCGATCACTTTCCACCCTTATTACCTCGGCCACCCTTATTATCTCGGCCATCCTTATCACCACAACCCACACCTTATTACTTCGTGTTATGGCGTGCAACCCGATCCCACCGAACAATCACAATTCACAAGCAACACAACAACAACAACAATTCACAAGGACAACAACAACAATTCTCAAGAACAACAACAACAAATCTCAAGGACAACGACAACAATTCTCAAGGAATAACAGCACAATTCACAAAGGATTTCCATAAGCATCAATGCCATTTCCATCTGTACAATTTAATTCACAATGATAATTGTCCATGACAAGCCACATATGATATTACCACAGTTGCTTCAATTGCATCAATTACGATTCCTTTCCATCATTTGTTACACAACTCTTACCACATGACCACATTTACACACACACATTTTGTTTATTGCCATTTACTTGTACCATCATATCGGAAAACTTAACCAACAACATTCAAGGCTCATTAATCCCAAGTATTTATAAATAGTCCATGTAAGTAAACACATACCAATTACCCGTACACCAAACAAGGAGACTTTACAAAGGTTAAAGTTAGCCATTCATACCTCGTTTAAGCTTTCATTAAGTTACTACAACGTTTCGTAAATTCTAGCAATTCCCATCTACTTTGAGACATAACAAAATTGAACACAAATAAGAAAGGTATTCATGGTTTCAGCTCATTTGAGCATTTTATCAAATACTAGTTGAGCATCTTAATTTCAAATCTCTTTTTCAAGGGTTTCCTTCATTCCCCAACCAAATCTTCACTTATATGTTAAACAATCTACCCACAAATCTAATTTGTACACGTATGTATACATAATAGTATTACACCCAAGAATCATACCTCAATACCCCATTTTATACCCCAAACTCGAAATTAAAACCTAGGGTATAGAATATTACATCTTAGATAAAGAACTTGTTATTGGGTTCTTTGATTCTTGAAGATTGATGCAAGATTTGGATGATTATGAAGATAGACCTCTCCTTTATCTCTCTATATGCTCTGATTTCTCTCTAAAATCAGTAAGAAATGACCCCAAAATGAACCCCAAAGCCTATATATTGAAATAGGGTCGGGTTATAAAAATTAGAAAATTAACCCTCCGATGTCGGGTTTGCTATAGCAGAACGGACCGCAAAATGAGAATGCTAGCCGCATAATACACCACTAAATCGACGCCCAAAACTGGGCTACACTGGCCCAGTCTGCGACAGAAATGCGACCGCAAAGTCAGAAATGCGACTGGTTTTGCGGTCATAGATTTGACACAGGATCACATTTTCCAGCCTTTGGTAATTTGATCATAACGTTATGTAGGAATGTCCAAATGACAAACGGTTTGAAGCGTTGGAAATTAGACTCGAAGAACTTTCATTTCATAGATAATTCATCATATAAAACCTTATACATATTTAACTATGCTCGTTCAAAGTAGGGACTAGTGCAAGCTCATTTGGAATTTTAGCTTATTATGAACTTTTTCTAATTTTTCTTAGACTTAAGCCTTTCCTTGGACCCAAAATTACTTACCATAAGACTTATGCACATATTACCAAATCCAATTGATTTACACCATGTTAATAGCACATAAAATATTATAATAAGCCTAGGTGGGACCACAAAATCCTAGGTTACTTAGCGAAATTTTCCGGGTCCTTACATTCTCCCCCCTTAGGATCATTCGTCCTCGAATGAGGATTTTGAAAATCAGTTGGTTTTGAAAAAAAGAAAAACATGATATGCAAGCTCCCAAATTTTCACTAACTCCCCTATTTTTAGAAAAGTTCGCCAGAGTTTCCTTTGTAATTTGGACATATCCACCTGTCAGAGAGCCCCCGAAACATATTTCTAAGCACCATTACACAACTTCTATTATCCCTACAACTGGTATACAATTCATTTCCCCATCACTTGCACATATTCAATCACTTGACACATTTTTACACATAGTTTGGTCACTTCAATGAGTCCCATACAGTTCAACCAATACACTATACACATTTAAATTAATCATTACCAATCTATACTACCATTAATCATTCACTTATCACAAGAGTTCTTACAAAACTTTCATTTACCAAAAAGGATTTGCACATGACCCAAGTAATCACAACACATACAATTCTTGCACAACTTGAGGAGTTACAATAGTAAAGCATTTAGGGGAGATATGGGGTGTCTTTGCTCCAAATGGGACACAACATTAGTTTTCTTAGAGATAAGAGTTCGCACGATCACTACTAGACTTGTTCAAACAAATGGATATTTTTCTTTCATTTCATCTTCCGCTTCCCATGTGGCTTCCTCAACTTGATAAAGCACTACAATATATATATATATATATATATATATATATATATATATATATATATATATATATATATA
>MU720871.1:12968-23692 GCA_026770625.1 Nicotiana glauca
AATCTTACCTTCCTAATACGGGTGTGCATTTCATGCAACCCAAATCCAAATCCGAAAATGTCGAATAAGAATGTGTCAAGGATCCGGGTACATTTCATGTGACGTGATCCGAAAATATGTGCTTAAACGACGTTCACTTTCTTAAATAAAATAATTGATAAAAGCGGTAATTAATTTTAAAATTGCACAAGTAAGGTAACATGTACCAAAATTAATTTTTAGCCAAATATAACAGTTGAGAGACCATGCTAGAACCACGGAACTCGGAAATGCCTAACACCATCTCCCGGCTTAATAGAATTCCTTACCAGGATTTCTAGTTCGCGACTGTTAAACAGAGTCAAACCCTTCCTCGATTCGGGATTCAAACCAGTGACTTGGGACACCATAAATCTCCCAAGTGGTGACTCTGAATCTTAAATAAAAAACGAATCCTGTTTTGATTGTCCTTAAATTGGAAAAACTCCTTTCTTACTATATCCCTTCCCGGGGTGCAGTAAAAGCCGATAAAGCTCTTTCGGAAAAAGGAGGTGTGACAGCTCTGGCGACTCTGCTGGGGATAAGAACCCAGAATTTCGGTTCAGGATTCAAGAATTCGAGCTTAGTTAAATTGTTATATTTGGTTTTATTTGATTTTGATACATGTTCCATGCTTTACGTGCTAATTGTTTTTACCGCTTTAATATTTGTTGAATTGTATATAAATTGTCGCGAATCCTTCCCTCTTTCTGAGTCTTCTAAATCATGGAGAAGGGTGCACTTCGTGTAGCTTCTCTTCTGTTAGAGTCTTTTTTCCAAATTTAGAACGAGGTTTGGATAAGTTGCAAAGCCGGGCGAGCTTCTGTATCCCCGGTACGCTGCCTCCCCCTCGGCCCGAGTTGTCCACTCGGGTAAGCCAGGTCTAGACCAATAAACCTAGGGTTTAAACCTAGACGAACAATAAAATCATGCCGGACTCCTAGTAGGATGCTTATTTGCATCACGTGCATTTTGACTTAGGGGACTCAACACAGGGGTTGGATCCGTCTAGGACAGGTGACCCGAATTTAAATGACCATCATGATGCATATTACGTGCTACTTGCATTTATTTGCTCGGCTCCGCATGTTGACCGACTTGTATACAATGAGTGAAAAATTGAAAAATAGCAGTGTTAGTACTAAGGGAGGATAACCATTTATTGTGAAAAACCCAATGCCCAAATAGTACCGAAATGCTGCCGGACTTTTGAAAAAAAAATAAAAAAAGTGGAAAAAGAGAAAATATTTGAAAAAATAATTGTTGGTCAAAAATAGTTTTGATTTCGGCCAATCGGCCCGAACTACGCTGGTTTGATTCTCACCTGATGTGAGACACGTAGGCAACTCTCATCGGGTCCAACCACACCTTTTTGCAAAAATAGCCGAAAAATGTCAAAATTTTGATTTTTTTATAAATAAGTCGGGTGGTGCTAGTTTTTGTTTAAAACAAGCCGAATGTTCCTCAAAAGGACGCCGGAAGGCCGTTTTTGCAAGAATAGCCACTTTGAGTCACTTTAAATAATATGCGGGCACAGCCTTAAAATCTCCTTTTCGGAAGTGTTAAAAGGCCGTATCCGCAAAATCAAGTTTGGGTCATTTAATGACTTTACAAAAAATAGCCACCTTATTAAATAAGCCATTACATGGCCGATATTTGCTAAAATAGCCATAACTGATATTAAAATTTTTCCAGTCTTGCGATTGGCCTGTGGTGATGCTGAGTGACGCCCCATGGGCCCCAGGATGAGAAATTTTCAAGTTTATTTTCTTAAACAAAATTTTGCAAAAATAGCCACTTTGTCAAAATAAGCCATTACAGGGCCAATTTTGTAAAAAATAGTCACAATTGACATTAAAACCTTCTCAGTCTTGTGTTGGCCTGTGGTGATGCCGAGTGATGCCCCACGGGCCCCAGGATGAGAAATTTTGAGTTTGTAGCTTCTTAAACAAAATTTTTGCAAAAATAGCCACTTTGTCAAAATAAGTCATTACATTGCTAGTTGTTGTTAAAAATAGTCTCAGTCGACATTGAAACATTCTCAAACTTGTGTTGGCTTATGGTGATGCCGAGTGACGCCCCATGGACCCCAAGATGTGAAGTTTTGATGTACTCGGGATCTAGTGTTAAACATCGAATTTGTAGTTGGAGTCTGCTTATGTAGTTTCCCTTCAAAGAAAACAAATTTGAAAATCCAAATAAATATCTCTTTTGCATTAATTTGCAAGAACTACGCTCGGTCTGATTCATGCGGGGTCATGATACGTAGGCAATCCACATAGAATTCGACCATAACCAAACGAAAAAGAAAAAAAAAGAAAAAACTACAAAAAGGCAAAAAGAAAAGAAAATAGCGGAAAACAAAGAAAGAAAAGGAAAAATCAATGCCTTTACGCTAACATGTTGGTTTCATGTTGTCATTCCAGAAAGGTGGTTGGTTTGTGGTTTCCAAAGTGATAATTCTTCTCGACAACAATAGGCAATGGCAAACAACAATAGAGTTGATGTGGTTAGTATCGATACCCGATAACAGGTGGATGAACGGGATAATGGGTTGAGTGAAGAGGTGCGAATGTTAAGACTACACATGGCAGATATGTATAAAGCCTGGGTGACTGGGAAGGTACCATCCCCGCCATCACCAATGTTTCCTGTCATATCCACTACCCCCAACAAGGAATACGGGAAGATCCCTCGGGATGAGCTTCATGTCAAAAGTGAAAAGGTCACGGGGAAAGTAGAGCGAGATGAAATAGCCATAAAGCCGAAAGAACAATCCTTAAAAAACATGCCCGGAATGAGAGGCCATAGTAATATGGTTTGCAAAGAACTGTCTGCATCCCTTGACGTTCGCCTGCTCGCGGGGTTCAAAGTGCCAAAATTTAATTTGTACGATGGGATTGGAGATCCGGTAACTCACTTGAGGGTATATTGCGATAAAATGAGAAGTGTTGGGGAGAAAGATGATTTGTTATTGACATACTTCAGTAAGCGCTTGACTGGGGAAGCTTTAGAATGGTATAATCGTCACGATATTGGCAAATGGCCTACATTAGGTGACATGGCTCAAGATTTTGTGCGACATTTTCGGTACAATAAAGACATTACCCCAAATTTCTCCTCACTATCTCAGATTGAAAAGAAACCCAAGGAGAGCTTTAGGGATATATGGCTCAAATGGAATGAGCAGGTTGCTCGGGATGATCCTGTCATTGATAGAAAAGATGTTGCTGAGTCCCATCCACAACAAGGTCCGATAATTGTTCTTGCCAAACCTGTTCAACCTCAAAACCAACCCCAAACTAATCCCACAAACAACACCCGATCTTTTGTCCAACCATCTGGTCATAGCCTCCGCCAACGACAAGGTCCGATGGTCGTTCTTGCTAAACGCTCCCAACCACAATACCGACCACATGAACGTCCCCAAATACCATAAAAGCCACCCCATCTACTAAGTAACACTCGACCATTTGCCCCACTACCAAGTCACTCCCAGAAGCAGGCACCAATAGCCTGAAACTCTCGTGTACAGCACTTTCAAGCATTCAACAATACTGGAAAATGGAGGCATGGAAAGAAACAGAGGCAAAGGGATAATTTTACGCCCATTGGAGAATCCTACACAAGCTTGTTCGAAAAGTTAAAACGAGTTGGTCTGCTTAAGTCACTTCTTGGATATACTCCAGACCCAAAGGCAAAAGGCTTTGATCCTCCTGTTCGATGCATGTATCACTCTAATGTCCAGGGGCATAGCATTGAAAACTGTCGTTCTTTGAAAAGGGAAATAGAAAGAATGATCCGATAAGGGGTAATTGTGGTGAGTAACAATGGCAAGAAGCCTGCGATTCATCTTGGGAATTTGTTGATCAAAGTCAATGATAGTTTTGGCAATATTGATGTGAAACTTAGTGGCTAAGATACCGGTCGTGACAATTGGGAAGACGCTCCATCTCTCAGTCACCCAGAATGGAGTTTTGGTGGTTTATTTTGATATTATTTTTGTTGTTCGAGTTATTTCAGGGTTGTAATCCGGACACTGTCTTGGGAGTCAATCCCTTCTATCTTTACACTTTGCTTTGTTTAGTAATAATAGCTTATTTTAGTGCTGTCTAGGTTTTTAATTCCAGTCCAGTTTGTTCGTTTTGTTGTTTCAACCCATCAGTCTAATACAATTCTCTGTCTCCTCACATTTCTAGTCACTCCATTTCTAATCATTTTACAATTCTTTTCATGCTGATTTTAGTGACATGACATGCACATAATTCTCGGCCTGGTTTAAAAGTTAGTTTAGCAATGAAACAATATTGAAGATGTAAAGGTACTCGGAAAAAATAAAACATACTGGAATACTTTGAAGCCTGAATCAAGTGAAACTGGGGAAGATAGAACATAAAGAAATACTGTGGAAATGCATCATGCCTCATCGGTTTAAAGCCAAGGGCAAGAATGCCCCAAGTCTAAAGGGACCATTCGTGGTACCGAGATTGTCATCCAATGATGTTAGGAATCGGCAAATATAGAAGGCAAATATGTGAATCAATCAAAAGGTGTTTAACTGCGTAATTTGTACTTGGTATACGTTGAAGATTTGAATGACGAAGGCATTTTGTTCTGCTATCCAAAAAATTTATTCTTTGTTATCCCTTTGAGCCTTATTAGATTTTCTTTCGTATCCCTCTTTCGGAATCAATAACAAAATTC
The DNA here is from genome assembly GCA_026770625.1 of Nicotiana glauca. Classification (NCBI taxonomy): domain Eukaryota; kingdom Viridiplantae; phylum Streptophyta; class Magnoliopsida; order Solanales; family Solanaceae; genus Nicotiana; species Nicotiana glauca. The sequence continues at coordinate 17,691 of MU720871.1, forward strand.
GAGGATTGAATGAGGAAGTAAGTGGAGAAACAAGAGAAAAACAGTGCAAAAAAAAAGAAAAGAAGAAAAGAAAAGAAAGAGAAGAAAAGAAAAAAAAAGGAAAAGAAAAAAAAAGAGAAAAAGAAGAAAGGAAAGAGAAAAAAAAAAGAAAAGAAAAGAAAAGAAGAAAAGAAAAGAAAGGAGAAAAGAAAGGAGAAAAGAAAGGAAAAGAAGATGAAAAAGAAAAGAAGAATGGAAGGAAGGAAAACATCGCAACAACAAATGTAGTTGCCTGAACTACGTTTGACTTGATCCCGAAAGGGTACGTAGGCAGCCTCACTGAGGTTCAGTCACAACAGAAGAAAAATCCAAGAATCCCCAAGAATGAAACTGGGGCAGAAGTTATGTTTGTTGAAGAAATATGATTCCGAAAGTTGTAGTTTTGAACCCACGTTGAAATATTTTGAGCCTTTATACCCTTCTTTCTAAACCCATCCAAAAGCCACATTACGGTCCAAAGAAAGACCTTCCGATCAATCTTCAAGAAATGCCGAGTCAAGCGAGCAAAGGTGAATCACATCAGAGGCAACACTTCAGTCCAAGTCAAGGAAATAAATAATGAGAGATTCGGGTTGATGAGAACCACCACGGGACCCCAAGATGAGAGAAATCAAAATGAGAGAGTCTTATTAGTGAAAACCTTCACGGGCACCGTAAGGCGACAGTGAGTTGAGAGAAAAAATCAAAATGAGAGAGGCTTGATGGTGAAAACCCTATGGGCACTACAAGTCGACTAAGGATTATGAACCAGATCAGGCAAATGAAATACTGAAGACCAGTTTCACAGCAAAATTGTAACAAGAGTTGAACATCAGATTTGCTATACAAAAAAGGCTGAAAGTGCATGTCAAGGTCGCTAGAGTCGGTATTCACATCCGATGGGTCGTTCCTCTGTAGGTTTTTTGTTAGGAATCATCTCTTTCCATTTTTCTTTCACTCTATTCTTCCCACTTTGTCTTTCCCTCTTCTTGAGTCTGTCTGGTCATAACAAGTGAGAAATGGCTTCAAAATTTGCCACCAAGCTTTCCAATTGCACGAAATGGGATTTGGCCAGCACATCAAATTGTCATAAGTCAGGAAATAACATCAGACATGATTGAGTTGCCAGCAGTCAATATGCTTTGGGAATCCTTGGGAAATATAAAGGCTCAATATGCGAACAATACAATAAATGAAGGGCGGGGGTAAACAGATCAAAGAATTTTCCGTAATAGGATCGACAAAGGATGGTACACCAATGATAATCAAAATCTTCCAAAAGAAATCGAAATTTATCATGACTAACGATGGAACAATAGACCTCAAGGGCGAGGCCGGTGGTTTAAATCAGAAAAGAGTAACATGAGCATTGAAGTTGGTAACAATTAAAATGCTTTGGGGTTTATATGAGACACAAAGGTTGGTAAGTGTCAATCCAGGATCAATACAACAAATAAAGTATGGGGTTAGAATGGAGGGGAGGCATATTTTGATAAAGGAAGTGGCCAGTCAAGGAACGATTGAGGTATTCAAATGAAATCAGTTATCATGACAAGTGAAGGAGCAAAAAACCGAGGCCAGTGGTTGGGTCAAGAAAGAACAATATACATCTTGACGGGGTGGAAATTGACATGCTTTGAAGATTCATTTGGAATACAAGGGTTTAGTACATATCAATTCATGAACCATGCAACAAAGATAGAAGGGGTGAGATCGGAGATATTCTCTATGCCAAGGGTAACAAAGAAAGTGGTTAACCAATAAACAAACAAAGTCCTCGATTGGGAGTTAGTTATCATGGAAAGTGAAGGAACAATAGACTTCAAGATCGAAGCTAGTGGGATCCATCAAGAAAGAGCAACATACACTTTGAGTGGGATGGCAATTGTCGTGCTTTGAGATTCATGAAAACAAGGAATTGGTAAATGTCAGGCCGTAAGGGATGCGGGTTTGAATAGAGAAGAGGTATTTTCTTTAACAAGGACGGCGGGGAAAATGGATAGTCAGTAGACAGACAAGGCATTCAAGTGGAAATCAGTTATCAGGGGAAATGAAAAGAGCAATCGCCATCAAAGTTCAAGGCCACAAACCAACCACCACATTTAAAACTGACAAGATTTGCTTTGATTGAAACAGGGGCAGAAGTTTCGGAGAAATCCTCCGTAAAGAAAGGCAGCACCCAAACAGGTATGACTGGGAATTCTTAGGACCCTCCTGAAAAATGGGACTTAGTTTAAATGTCAAAACAATCATGAGAAACATAACTTGGTATAAGAAGGAATATGATTTCGTTCTAAAGTTTACTTAAGAGTTTCAGGACCCTCCTGGATAATGGAACGTAGTCTAGATAACAAGATATAGTGGAAATTGTAATAAGAGTTTCAGGACCCTCCTGGATAATGGAGCGTAGTCTAGATAACAAGATATAGTGGAAGTTGTAATAGAAATTGTCAGGACCCTCCTGGATAATGGGACGTAGTTTTGAGAACAAAAAACAATGGAAATTGTAATAGAAGTTGTCAGAACCCTCCTGGATAATGGGACGTAGTTTTAAGGTCAGTCTAAATAACAAGATATAGTGGAAATTGTAATAAGAGTTTTCAGGACCCTCCTGGATAATGAGTAGTAGTTTAAGACTTTTTGATAACAAATGTAGTTGGAGTAATACCTTTAGAAGAGATAATTTAGGAGTTGTCAGGACCCTCTTGGATAATGGGACTTAGTTTTAAGGTCTGTTTAGATAATAAGATATAGTAGAAGTCGTAATAGAAGTTGTCAGGACCCTCCTGGATAATAAGAGTAGTAAGACGTTTAATAACAAATGTAGTGGAAGTAATCCCTTCAAAAGAAATAATTTAGAAAGTTGTCAGGACCTCCTTGGATAATAGGACTTAGCTTTCAAATTCTTATAATAGTTGGTAAAATAATCCATGTGCCCGACCACCAAACTGGGGCAGAAAAATCTTCTTTGTTCGTCTATTCTGTTGAAGTCAGGCGCCCACCTGGAAAAACAAGGGAATACATTTCAAGTGTCAGTAAGCAGGCGCCCACCTGGAAAAACAAGGGAATACATTTCAATTCAGTAAGCAGGCGCCCACCTGGAAAACAAGGGAATACATTTCAAAGCGCGAAGTCGTCAGGCACCCACCTGGATAATAAGGGAATACATTTCAAAGTTGAAGCAGTCAGGCACCCACCTAAAGAACAAGGGAAGAATAATACAAGTCTTATCTTTCAAGTTTAATATTCAATAACATAACACGCCCAGTTATCAAACTGGGGCTGAAAATTTTCTTCGTTTTGTATGGTTGTTGCAAGCAGGAGCCCACCTGGAAAACAAGGGAATATTTTTCAAAGTTGCAAGCAGGAGCCCACCTGGAAAACAAGGGAATATTTTTCAAAGTTGCAAGCAGGAGCTTACCTGAAAAACAAGGGAATATTTTTCAAAGTTGCAAGCAGGAGCCCACCTGAAAAACAAGGGAATATCTTTTCAAATACAACAAATAGGAGCCCACCTGAAAAAACAAGGGAATATTTTTTCAAAATACAACAAACAGGAGCCTACCTGAAAAACAAAGGAATATTTTTTCAAATACAACAAGCAGAAGCCCACCTGAAAAACAAGGGAATATCTTTTCAAATACAGCAAGCAGGAGCCCACCTGAAAAATAAGGGAATATCTTTTCAAATACAGTAAACAGGAGCCCACCTGGAGAACAAGGGATTACATTTTCAAGCATCGCAAGCAGGAGCCTACCTGGAGAACAAGGGAATACATTTTCAAGCATCGCAAGCAGGAACCCGCCTGGAGAACAAGGGAATATCTTTTTCAAGCAGTCGCAAGCAGGAGTCCACCTGGAAAATGGACACATATTTCAAATTGAAGTAGTCGAACATCATCAAGGAAACAACAAGATTGTCATTGGAAGAATACAAGATACGAGTTTAAGGCAACACAAGAGCAAGTTGAAGACATAGATAGGATCTTTTGTAACTCCTAGATCATAGCTTAGGCTAGCTTCTTTACCTTGGTATAATAAAGAGGTCAGCCAGCAGTAACAGCAGCAATAGCAGTGAGATCACAGCTCCTGGTAGTCCCAACTACCAGACACTCCTGAACTACACTGACCTGATTCCTGTTTAGCCCAGGATATGTAGGCAGCCTCTGAAGCAGGGTGCGGTCAAAACTTTTCAAAATGCTTCATAACGGAATACTCGAACGGGCAAAAATCGCTCATATTTGCTCACTTATCTTTGCACGAAAACTCTTCGTGTTTCCGAGCAAAGAGGGGCAGCTGTGAGCACGTGATTTTTGCCCTACATATAAGTTATTCCTATAAAATTCAAACAAAAGATTTTTTCTTATATTTTTACAATTTTTATGAATTTTGTGAATTTTGTGCCTGTTATTTGTGCATGTTAAGTCATAACTAAAATACAAAAAATATGCATTTGTATTTAGGAATTTAATTTTATATTTTTAGTATTAAGTAGGTATTAATTTATTTTAGAACAATTTGAAGAAAATTACAAAATAATTGTTTTAGGCCATTTTAATTGATAATTGTTGCAAATTTAATTGATAATTGATTTTTGAATAATTTTAGAAGTAATAGTTTAATTAGGTTTTGTTTTAATTTTTACAAAAATCAGAAAAATACAAAGTACAAAATACAAAAATAAAAATAAACAATAGCAATTTAAATAAAAATTGAGAAGAAACAATTTAAGGAAGAAATTAAAAAGTTTTGTCTTAAGAAGCATTCAAAATTGGGCCAAAATTAATTGCCCAAACACAAATACCCCTCCAGCCCAGACCCACTCTCCTCTACCCGGTCCGTTTGCCCCATATTCAAAACGACGTTGTTTTGACGTCGTTATATCACAGCCCTTTAATTCCCCTGATCCAACGGCTGTCATTTATTTGATGAAAATGATATAGGCAAAAGTACTCTAACCCTAAAACATATACTCTAATCCTCGTACAGCCTTCCCCTCTTTTATTTGTAATGCCAGTCGCCGCCACAGGCCACCACCCCGCCGCCCGCCGGAATTCGCTCACGGCGGCGGTGGGCTCTCGTTTCCGACCAAACCAACACCAAAACGTTCCCCGTTTCCTCCTCTATTCAAAACATCAACCACCCTTCCTCGAATCCCACTACAACTCCTCAAATTCACCAAACCCTAGGCGCTGCCACCACCGCCTACGACGGCGCCGCCACCCAAACCCTCCCAAACTCATACCCCGTATTCCCTTCATGCTCTTTCACATAAATCCTCAAGTTGCTGTTCCTGAATCCGCTCAGAGTGTCCAATTTTGGATCAAGGTCTTGAAGATTTTGGACCCTTTTTGGGTTTTCAAAAGTTCGAGTTGATGACGAGGATCCAAATAATACATAACCATAACAAAGATTAAGAGTCATCGGATTAAAGGAGCAAAAATCAGTAAGTGTCTTACTGTTTCCTTTTCTTTTTAAAATTATGGTTAATTCATTCATTCATTTATAGGTTTTGGGTAGTTTAAATATAAATTGGGGTTTCTCATATTCTGATTAACTTAATTCGTAATAGGGCTGTGATTAATTCAGTCTTGTTTTGTATTCTCATCTTTTGCTCTGTTTTGATATGCTGATTGTGCTCGGATTCTCTGTTGTTGGATTTTAATTGAAAGATTGGTGTTGATAGCTTTTTCCAAATTTTCAGTGGTATTTTACTTGAAATAATATCCTTGATAGTTCTCTCTTAGGATTTCAGTGTTATTTTAAGTGTTAATTCAGATTTCAGTGTTATTTTTTTACTTGAATTAATATCCTTGATAGTTTAACTCTTAGGGTTGTCTTGGTTATAGCTGTTAAATTTTGATTAGTACTTAGTTAATATTAGAATTAGAATTCTGATTAAATTTTCGACAGTTAAGTTCAGGGGTAAAGGGTTGAAGGGCAATAGGTTTACCTAGTAAAATCAATTAAATTTCAGGGGTAGTT
>MU720872.1:17078-41378 GCA_026770625.1 Nicotiana glauca
AAAAAAAAAAAAGGTTGCAGGACACTGAGCTTTCAAGTACCAAAAGTACCCACCACAGTTTAAGTCAAATATCATCTTCTACACATGCTACTACTAAAATTTCAATTATTGATGTGGGAATAGCTGGCATTTGCTTTTTTCTCTCTTTTGTTTTAATTATAAATCCAAAGACTGGCAGAACTTCGTGTCTAGCTTGTTCTCTAGTCTCTTCACTCCTCTGTTCTGGTCCATAATTTATGGGTTTAAGTTTAAAATTCTACCACTATTTTTTTATTTTATTAGGTTCGACATCTATTATTTTTATTCGATAAATTTCTTTGATATGATATAAAATTTAAATTAAAATTATTAAGTTAGAACGAATCCGTAAATCATTCGTTACATCTGCCCCAGCTGGGGCCTCCCAACTTTACTTTCTTATTATTATAATGAAGTGCAAAACTATCTTGATAAGTACATATACTAGCTCTAATAGTACTTCGATAATTGTGATAATTATTCCCTCCGTTCCAATTTGCTCGTAGTTTAAAAAAAAAATAAGATTTTTAAAATTTATGATCCCAAACAAATTCAAATGGGGCTAGAGTATTTATGTGATTATAAAAGCTTATCATTATGGGTAAAGTTATAAGTTTAAGCTAAATTGTTATCAAATTTAAAAAAAATCTTTTTATAACGGATTAAAAAGAAAATAGGCGATTACAATTAATGGTGCTTACATCTCTTTCATGTACCTAAAAGAACAGTCAAATTTGGTGGCATAATGAGCTGTTGATATGGACTAATTTCCAAAATCAAAATTAAAAAGCTGAGATGAATCAGGGGACTAATTTCCAAATTCAACTAAAAGAAATCAAGTATAAGTTGTTTTTAATACTACCATATGATAAGCAACCAAGTTCGCCAAAATCTGCGTTGGTTGGATCAAGTGAATTTGGATGGTTGTCGAATAAACTTAGTGAAAAACGTCTGACAAATAACTGGACCGATATTTTTCGTTACTCCCTCCGTTTCATATTACATGAGGTGGTAGTTTGATTCGGCACAAAATGTAAGAAAAAATAAGAAAACTTTAGAAACTTACGATCTTAAAAGCTTAAGGGGTAGAAGACTTGTGGTGCCATGACATTTGTGTGGGTATAAAAACTTTTCATTAAGGGTAAATGTGTAACATGATGAGTTTAAAGTTGAATTATTTTCAAATTTAGAAATGTGCAATTTGTTTTGGAATAGACTAAAAAGGAAAGTACCTCATCTAATATGAAACGGAGGAAGTAATTTTTTTGTTTAATCGTTCTTTGTTTGAAGTTTACTATTCCCACTAATTTAAATTCATATCGAGCAAACTTACTACGAAATAAACAGCTCCATCGAAAGATTCTTCATTCTTTCTGATTAAACGTAAAGGAATTTCAACCCAAATACTAGGAACGTTTAACCATGAGATAAGGGAAAGTGATTTGTTATACTCAATTAATTGAACTTAATATTTAGTCAAAATGAACAACATTCTCAGGCTCCCCAACCTTGTAAATAGACAGATAATCTCTTCCATCTCTATTGCATCTTTGCTTTATTCCTTCTGATTATTCAAATTAAACTGATACGAGTATATGTTACACTTAATGAAATTCTAAGTCAGTACTCTCTCCGGTCCAAAATAAGTGATTTTTTTTTATGTTTTCACACAGATTAAAAAATTTATCTTTCAGCATTAGTTATCAATAGAATTGACCATATTAACATTTACTATCTCACATAAACACTCTTAATACATATTTTAATACTATTTATTCCAATAATAATATAAAAAATAATAATTAATTTATTTTTTAAATCTAAAAAAATCACTTATTTTGAATCACAGGTCAAAAAATTATTTTGGACGGAAAGGAGTAGCATGGGGTGTAAAGGGTGCCTAGAAGTATGCAGTTGGCAATAGTAGTACAGTATCGTACACCTAATTTTTTGCTCGACTTGACAACCTGGAACTGCTTTTCATAATTTCATGAGTGAAAAAAGTGATTATGTCGATTGACTATACTTTGACTTTCTCTGACCATCAAATCGAGTCTGCCATCTACTAACGTTACACAAAAGAGAAATTTTATTTTGAGTTAGACTCAATCAACAAGACATACTTATAATATTGTTGAGTTATGAGCATATGGTAACAGCTTCTCTCTACTATTTTGCAGAACTATACTATTATTCCCCAATCCCATACTATTTTCAGAATAATTTGCAAAATACATAAGCGGCCCTTAACAGTGTCATTATTGATTAAATATCGAAGAAGTTTCATTAAGACATATGGTGAGATTATATGAAGGTTAATATATTACAATTAGAGTTTAATATTAGACATAAATGAAATAATACTTAAGGGTCATTATTTATTAAATAAGTGTTTAACTCGAAAATACGAGTAACGACTAAACTTGATTTATGATTTTAAAGATATGTGATTTAGTTCAATACTAATTAATAACCAAGAAATCTAGTATATAAATGAAAGAAATAAGTCAATCAAATCAGTGTTCAAGACAATCTCGACCTCGAGCTAAGGTGGCCTCGAGGTTGGTTAAAAACAGTTAAGCAAGAGCAATTAAGTAAAGAGGCGATTCTCATGAAATACGAGCCAAAAAGTAAGAGAGTATATTCTTTGTCAATGATTGATGATGGTTACAAATAAATGGGTCTCCTTTATATAATAGGGGAACCCTAAATAAGGTACATTTCAATTTACATTAAAGAATCTTATTGGGACAGCTGTCTAACCGTCTAGTACGGATTCGTACAAATCTATTTCGAGATTTACACCACGATCTTGGGGACGTGGCAGGAAGCTTGATTATTCTGTTACAAATCCAAAACGACATTATCTCGAGACCGATCCCGTTCAGCCTCGCCATTCATCGGTCACTTTGATCTTCGAACTTCAAACTCTTCCATCAGCCTCGAACCCAATGTACTTCGGACTTACTCTTGAAGTGGTTCCTCGAGCCCCCAAAATCGAGCATACTTGATTTTGACCGTATACGCCCCCGTGTTTCTTAGAATAAGAGGATAAGAAACGACTTGAGCCTCGGTTCTCAGGAGGTCCCAATGATGACATCATCCCCGTGACGTAAGGGCTCGAGGTGACCTAAATGTTCCGCCGGTTCGCTTACCCACTAGCGCCGCCAAACTGTCGCCGTTTAACTATAAATAAGGGGCTCCTTTTTTTAATTAAGAACATTACTTCTTCCTTGCAATCTCTCTGATCCCTTCTTCTCTTCATCTCTTTCTCTCATCGCGTGCTTCTACCGTCCTTTTATTACCGAAAAATGCCAAGCTCCGTCACCTTATGCATTTCATAACTTAAAACCATGGCAAAAACCTCGAAAACAGTTCCTTAAAAAGAAAAGGCTTCCTCATCATCGCGGCCGGCCAAAGATAGAACGGTGGTGCCACTCGTATCGAGGAGTGCATTCCCGGGTCGTACGAGCTAACTTTCGATTTTAAAATAGATAAACCTGCACCGACACTAGGCCGATGTGAGCCTATGTCTCGGTACATCTGCTTAATAACTGAAGATGAACTTGAGCAGGTGAAAAAGGATTGCAATTGGGAGAATAAGCGTGTATACCTACCTTTGCACATTGGGTCGCGTAGATCCAGTTATTCTTGATTTATGCCACTAATATCAGGTGACGCTTGGCTAGATCTACCCTTCTTTCTGGCGCATCCTCGACTTGATCATGTGGACTGCCTGTTGGTTGTTGCCTCATTAAAAACCTCGCCGGTAAAACCCATTTGGGACAAATTACGATCTAAGGGTAAAAGAGTACAACGCGTGCTTTAAAACCTAAGGCTTTCATGTAAAAAGGTGTCCTCGATGTCTTCGATCGAACACCTGCACTGAGTTAGTTTTAAATTCAAATGGACAAAAGGAGAAAGTCATACCTTAGTAGTAGTATCGTTTGAGTAGTGATACATTCCAATTGTTCGGTAGTTGTTCACCTCCCATCGTGCCGAGTTTGTAAGATCCTTTACCAACAACTCTGATGACTCGGTACAGTCCTTCCCAATGCGGTCCCAGTTTACCTTCATTCGGGTCTCGAGTATTGATGGTGACCTTCCGTAGAACTACGTCCCCGATTCCGAAGTGTCGAAGGATAGTCCTTCTATTAAAATATCTCTCGATTCTTTGTTTCTACGCTACCATCCGAACAAGTGCAGCTTCTCATTTTTCATCTAATAGCTCGAGGCTAGTATTTACAACCTCGTGATTTGACTCCTCTGATGCATGCCGAAACCTAGCACTGGGTTCTCCGACCTTGAACGGGATTAAGGCCTCAAAGCCATATATAAAGAGAATGGAGTAGCCCCTGTGTCGGACTTCGATGTCGTTCGATATGACCAAAGGACCTTGGGTAGAACTTTTCTCCATTTTCCTTTTTGCATCGTCCAACCTTTTCTTTAGGTTTTGAATGATAGTTTTATTTGTAGACTCGGCCCGTCCGTTCCCAGTTGGTTGGTACGCTATTGGTAAGATCCTCTTTATTTTGTGTGCTTCGAGGAACTCCGTTACCTTGTTGCCTATGAATCGCTTTCCATTGTCACATACGATTTCGGCAGGTATCCCAAATCAATACATGATATGGTCCCAAATGAAGTTAATAACTTCTTTTTCTCTGACCTTCTCGAAGGCATGTGCTTCCACCCATTTAGAAAAGTAGTTAGTCATAAAAAAAATTTGGTAGGGGCGACGATATCCATTCCCCATTACATGAAAGGCCATGGGGACTGAACTGAGTGAAGTTATTCTCCAGCTGATGAATCATCGGTGCAAACCTTTGACATTTATCACATTTTTTGACAAACTCCTTAGTGTCTTTTTACATGCTATCCAGTAATACCCTGATCTCATAATTTTGCGAATCAAAGACTCGGCGCCGGAGTGATTCCCACAAGTGCCTTCGTGGATTTCTCGTTCAACATATTTGGTGTCCCCAGACCCTAAACATATCGCTAATGTTCCATCGAACATCCTTCTGTATAATATTCCATCTTGATCCAATGTCTAACTAGCAGCCTTGGTTCATAGAGCCCTCGACTCTTTGTGATCCGATGAGAGCTTTCCATTTTTCAAACACTTGATATACTTATTTCTCCAATCCCAAGTCAAACTTGTAGAATTTATCTTGGCATGACCTACTTCAACCATAGACCTCGATAATTGGACGACAGTCCCCGGGACGATATCATATTCTTCAATCGATGACCCCAAATTAGCAAGTGCATCGGCCTCATTATTTTGTTCTCGAGGCACATAATCTAGAGTCAACTCCTTAAAGCGGTGCAAGGTTACCTGTATCTTAGCCAAGTACCGTTGCACCCTATCCTTTCAAACTTCAAAACCTCTATTTACTTGGTTTACTACTAACAGTGAATAGCACTTGGCTTCAATGACTTCTGCCCCCAAGCTTTTAGCTAGCTCGAGACCTGCAATTATGGCCTCATACTTGACCTTATTATTAGTCAACCTAGAAGTTTTGTTAGATTGTCTAACAATACTACCTGTTGGTGGCTTCAAAACAATGCCAAGTCCGGACCCTTTCACATTCGAGGCACAGTCCGTGAAAAAGGTCCATACCTCCGATGATGTACCCGATTTTAGTAGAATTTTTGTCTCCACTTCAGGTACGAGGGAGCGTAAAATCGGCCACAAAGTTAGCTAGGATTAGAGACTTGATGGTCATTCGGGGTTGATACTCGATATCGTACCTGCCAAGTTCGACGACCCATTTAGCAAACCGGCCTGACAGTTTGGGCTTATGCAAAACATTTTGAAGGGGATTAGTAGTTAACACACATATTGGGTGACACTAGAAATATGGCTTTAAATTTATAGATGCGCTTATTAAAGCAAGTGCTAATTTTTCTAAGTGAGGGTATGTAGTTTCAACATACCCTAGAGTTTGACTTACATAATAAATAGGGAATTGTGTACCTTGCTCTTCTCGAACCAGTACCCCACTTACCACTATCTCGAACACCACCATATATAAGTAAAGCTTTTCATCTACCTTTGGAGTGTGAAGTAGAGGTGGGCTCGATAAATATAGCTTCAATTCTTGCAAGGCTTGCTGGCATTCCGGGGTCCATGTGAAATCTTTTTTCTTTTTGAGCAAGGAAAAGAACCTGTGAATTCGATATGATTACTCGAAATGAATCGACCCCAGGTGGCTATTCGTCTTGTTAGCCTTTGCACGATTTTCACACTATCCACGATTATGATATCTTTGATGGCCTTGATCTTATCGGGGTTGATCTCGATTCCCCGATTAGATACCATGAAGCTGAGGAAATTTCCCGAGTCGACTTTGAAGGTACATTTTTCCGGGTTAAGCTTCATGTTGTACTTCTTCAAGATTTCGAATGTTTCGTGCAAATGAGTTAAATGGTCCTCTGCGCGTAAGGACTTAACAAACATATCATCAATGTAAACTTCCATCGATTTACCTATATGTTCCTCGAACATTTCGTTAACTAAGAGTTGGTATGTGACTCCAGTATTTTTTTGCCCGAAGGGCATTACATTGTAACAATATGTTCCAAACTTACTGATAAACGAGGTCTTCTCCTGGTCCTCTGGGTTCATATGAATTTTATTGTACACGGAGTTGGCATAGAGAAAGGTGAGAATCTCGTGGCCGGCTGTGGCATCGATCATGCAATCGATGCTAGGCAGTGGAAAAGAGTCTTTAGGGAATGCCTTGTTTAAATCCTTATAATATATGTACATTCTTTGTTTTCCTTTTTAATAAATACAACCACGTTGGCTAACCACTCGGGGTATTTTACCTCCTGGATAGACCCTATTTTAAGAAGGTTGGTTACCTCATCCTCTATAAATTCATGCTTCACCTCGGACTTGGGTCTCTTTTTTTGCTTTACTGTTTGAATCCGGGGTCCAGGCTTAGCTGGTGCAGTGTTATTTCAGGTGGGATCCATTTCATGTCTAAATGGGACCAAGCAAAACAATTTTTATTTGAATGAGTTTTTTTCTGAGTTCGGGGGTTAATCCCATTCCCAGGTATACATTTTTCTTGGGCATGTACTCGATCAGTATGACCTGTTGCAGTTTCTCGACCATCGACTTGGTTGCGTTTGACTCTTCAGGAATATAGAAAGTTTGAGGAGTAAGGAAATCCTCTTCCTCTTCTTCGATTACTGGTTCCTCCGGCTCGATTGGGGCTGGGATTGTTGATTGCTATTTGGTCGTCTGCTTATCTTTGGTGCTCGATTTTTCCGAGGCCGAAGGCATTGGTATCGGTGTCAACTCTTTGGCTACAAACACTTCCTTTGCATCGTGTTGTTCTTCGTAAACTGTTTTCACACCATACACTGTTGGGAATTTTATCATTTGATGCAGGGTTGAAGGTACTGCCCTCATGTTGTGGATTCATGGCCTCCCGAGAAGTGCATTATATTTCATGTCACCTTCAATGACATAGAATTTTGTATCTTGGATGGTCCTGGCCATGTTAATTGGTAGGATTATCTCCCCCCTTATTGTTTCTCTTGCCATGTTGAAGACATTTAGGACTCGGGATGCAGGTACAATTTAATCCTGTAGGCTGAGCTGCTCTATGACCCTCGATCTGATTATGTTTACTGAGCTACCTAGATCCACTATAACACATTTAACTTGATTTTTATTTAACAAAATAGAAATTACCAGGGCTTCATTGTGGATCTGAGATATGCCTTCCGCTTTCTCGTCATTGAATGATAGGACACCTTTGGGCACATAGCTCCGAGTCCGTTTTTCTCTGGTGATCGACACCTTGGTGTGTTTGAATACATGCCTTTGTGGAACATCGACACCGCCAACGATCATATGGATTACATGTTGTGGTTCTTCCTGCTCATTTTTTTTGTTTGCATCTCTTTCCCTGAAGTGGTTCTTAGCTCGATCACTGAGAAACTCTCGAAGATGACCCTGGTTAAACAATTGAGCTATCTCCTCCCTCAGCTGCCTGTAGTTTGTCATATGGTTATGTGTGCCATGATATTTACGCATCAAGTTTGGATTTCTTTGATAAGGATCAATTTGTATTGACCTAGGCCACCTGGTGTTTTTGATTCTTCCAATAGCTGACATGATCCCCCATGCGTCTACGCTAAAATTATTCTTCGATAACTGAGGTGCTTCAGCGGGGTCTGTATGTTTATCATAACTGTTCTTACTCATAAGCCCCTGAGAGCTTTGAACTCGATCATTCCTTCGATCGTTCCGAGGATCGTTATGCCCCGAACCATTGTTTCCCTGATCGATATATGGATTATACCATTCCTTGTTTGATCTTGTTCCCTGTCCATATCCCGCGGGGCCTTAACTGTCAATCTATTAGGTTGAACTGAACCCGAAGGGCTCCGAACTGGTCATCCTCGACCCTAATCTTGGACTGGTAACGATTATGTACGTCTGACCAAGTTATAGGTAGGTACTCGATCAGATTTGGCTCCAATTGGCGTGATGTGATCAAACTCCGCTCATTGAAACCCTACATAAAAGCTTGTACCGCCCAATCATCTGAGATCGGTGGTAATTCTATTCGCTCCATTTGAAATCGGAATATGAACTCCCTTAACATCTCATCGTTCCTCTGTCTTATCTTAAAAATGTCTGATTTCCTTGTCACCGCCTTTATGGTCCCAGCATGTGGTTTAACGAAGGCGTCTGCTAACATAGCAAACGAATCAATAGAGTTCTGGGGAAAGTTAACAAATCATGCCTCATTTTGACAAAGTTTCCCCAAAAATTTTCAACAATACTGATTCAATCTCATCATCATTCAAGTCGTTTCCTTTAATCTCGCATGTCTATGAGGTAATATGTTCATTAGGATAAGTTGTTCCGTTGTATTTAGGTATATTGAGCATGCAAAACTTTTTGGAATAGGCTTTGGATCCGCACTCGGAGGGAATGACTTTTGTATGAACTTTTTGGTATCCAAACCTTTCAAGACTGGGGGTGCCCCTGGTATTTGATCAACACGGGAGTTATAAGTCTCCATTTTTTTGTCATTATCCTCAATCTTCTTCTCCCCCAACTCGATTCTCTTGGTCAGTTCCTCGAGCATTCTCATAATTGTGGGATCACTCCCCGAGCCATTACCATTTGATCTTTCCCGTATCGACTCAGTACGTCGAGTGTTTTCTGGTTTGATTATACTTGGAGTTTTGTGCTGACTTTGAAGCTAACTAATAGCAATATGTTGAGCTTGTAACCTCTTGAATATCACTTGGAGACTGACTCCTCCGTCTCCTATACCATGTGTTCCTTGGCCATTAAATCCGGCTTCCCTATGTACACTTTCCCCGGGATCTGCGCATAAATCCGTATTTAAAGCAATGTGTGAACTAACGTCGACTAGTTCCACATTTTGCACTTCTCCAAGATTAATCGGTGGTACATCAGCTCCCGGAGAACCTACATTGTCGTTTTCCCCATGAAATCCAAGACCATCATCGTCGTGCACGTGCGCGTTTTGTGAGTTTGACATGTTTTAACCTGAAAATAAAGAATCTTTGACCAGATCAAGTGTGTTAACGCGTGCTGTCAGAATCAATACTGAAATAACCACTATTATGTTTAGCCCCACGGTGCATGCCGAACTGTTTACCTTGAAAATACGAGTAACAATTAAACTTGATTTATGGTTTTAAAGATATGTGATATTGTTCAATACTAATTAATAACCAAGAAATCTAGCATATAGATAAAAGAAATAAGTCAATCAAACCAGTGTTCGAGACAATCTCGACCTCGAGCTAAGGTGGCCTCGAGGTTAGCTAAGAACATTAAAGCAAGAGCAATTAAGTAAAGATGCGATTCTGATGAAATACGAGCAAAAAAGTAAGAGGGTATATTCTTTGACAGTGATTGATGATGGTTAGAAATGATTGAGGTCTCATTTATATAATAGGGGAACCCTAAATAAGGTACATTTCTATTTACAGTAAATACTCTTATTGGGACGGTTGTCTAGCCGCGCCTAGTACGGATTCGTTCAAATCTATTTCGGGATTTACGCCACGATCTTGGGAACGTGGCAGGAATCTTACTCATTCTATTACAAATCCATAACAGCATTATCTCGAGATCGGTTCCTCGACATTCATCGGTCATTTTGATCTTCGAACTTCGACTCCGCCATCGGCCTCGGACCCAGTGTACGTCGGACTTACTCTTGAAGTGGTTCCTCGAGCCCCCTAAATCGAGCACACTTGATTTTGACCGTATACAATAAGGTAGAAGTTTGTAATATCACTTAGAATGACGGTGAGATTATTTGAATGTTATTATATAAAAACTAGAGTTTGACCAACATTAATGATATAATTTTCAAGGATAGACCGATAATTAGAGCGAAGGACCAACACATTTTAGCAAAAAATTTAGTCAGCTAATATTTGGTCATTTAGACGTCGGTAAATACTTATTCAGATCAAGTATTTACATCTAACTAAATAATTAATTAAATTAATAAAATGCATATCATTTAACCATGATTAACCGTTGAATTAGGGATTGGCTCTTCTACGAATATCTAGGATCATTTCATTAAGGATCTTAGTGCTGAATTACCAAGTATATTTTTTTAAAATTTCAAATGCTTGCGATAGAAATAGAAAGCTTAAAATGAATTGAATTAATGAAAGAAAATGAGTGCATTGAACATAAGGAAAAAAAATATCTGTAGCTATGGACCAGTCATTAAGAGACTTAAACTATTTTCTTATTATCCTTTATATTGCACTCTTAGCTAACTGTCCAACTTCACGTTGATGAGGTGAAATTTGCTGGTCGTGCGATTAACCTTGAGGTATTTAACTAACAATAATATTTTTTCTTCTTTGTTCAGCCATCTGAGCCTAAACTTAAATCGAGCTGAGTGGAGCCAAGTATAGAGTCGAACTTTGATTAAAATTGAGCTAAGCTAATTAAACTTTTCTATTACTGAGCTGATCACCTAAAAGGGATTCGACTCAACTCTTTGCTTAAGCCTCGCCACAATTATTGTAACTCAACTTTTAGCTCTCCAATATCTACTCTTAACCCCATATTTAATACAATCAAAAAAACGTGTTAACCGTAACTTCTTGAATATGATTACTTTTTAGAGAATTCCTAGTCTTCCAAACTTGACGAACCTCTCATTTAAAGTTTTACAAATGTAAAAGTTAAAACTAATTAGTTATCCATGAAGTCATTGATTATCCACTTTCTAAATAGATAATGTGGTTTTTATTCATATTTAATCTGTTTTAAAAAAATTTATTATTTTACTATTTGCTTAATGGATAATATGAGTGATTAACTGTTTTCTTTTAACGAGACGACCGAATTATAACGAAATTAGGTTAGTATTATATTGATTCCGATTCCATTCGTTCTGACATACTTCTTTTGTTTGTCTATATGCTAAAATTCTTATACAACTAAATTGTCAGTCATAAAATATTAAAAAGAAGTTTGAATATATCAAAGAAATATTATTCCTTTTCATTTCCAATTTGCCTACCAATATATTTTTTTCTCATCTTAGGTCTAGAAAATAATGGAGCCAATTTAAGAATAGAAAAGGATGTCAATAATAAACAACAAAAACCACATAACTCCATTAGCCATTCAAGACATAAGATAGTGTTATTTTCACCCAAACTTAATGCCCTACATCTCAATTAGAAACCTATCAATTAGATTTCCAAAATCACGATTTTAGGGTACGACGAAAATCGTCTTATAAGCCAACCAATAGTTTCAAAAAGCACATATTCAATAAAGAAAGATTTTAGGGTTTTGGGTGAAGTGTCCAAGTGAGTGGGTAGTTCTTTTTTGGCACCATTCAATCCGTCTTTATTTTGACAGATAAAGTGGCGTTTTCAAAAGGAGGCAATTTGGCAAAAAGAAATATAAGAAGGACAAAAATTTCTTCACGGGGTTAGGCTTTCAAGGAAAGAAGGACAATTATTTTTGGTAAATAAAGAAAGGAGGTCCAAACCTAAAGAAAAATATATTATTGACGGACGGTAGTTCAGTGTATAAAGTATCATGTAAGATTGGGGACGGATCCTTATAAGTATGATATAGATAATCTATTTTAACGCAAGTATTAATTGCTATTTTTACAGCTAGAAGATGTGACCTATAAAAAGATAATTTTATTGTCGTAAAACTAACCCTAATTAAACTCTTTATGTCTAGACTTATAGTGCTTGTCTATATCAGACAAGGTATGGAGATTAGTTTTAGGATTTGGTGCCCCATTTTATCTGTCTTTAAATTTAACACGATATTTCTTTAGTGGTCTATCGACCTTTTTCGTTTTCCTATTTTATAAATTTATCTTCCACTCAAGTTACATAATGTGTACAGTCACTATAGGAAACTTCTTATATTTGCATTATATGCCCAACAAGTGATTTTTTTTTTTTTTTTTTTTATAATCGAAGAGATAAACTTTCTCTAATATTTGTGAATTCAAGCAATAATATCTAATAACCTGGTGGTTTATGTCCCACAAACCTGCGATGACTCCATAATCATTCTATTTGTATTCATTTGTTCTTTCTTTTTTAAAAGCAAACAGAGGTTAAATTTCAAAATTGCAAAATGCAGTGCAGGCTCATCAATAAATGTGAACAAATTTTCGATGGGAAATTGATATTGTACATCTAAAAATAGTAATCGAAAAAATATTTTTTATATAAATATATTTCTGTATATTATATAAAAAAATTATAAAAAATTATATTAATATATTTCTGTGATATAAATAATTTCGGCCGTGAATTAAAAGTAATATTTTCCTATTTTCAATCAATTGACTGCGTATCTGCCTTTCAGCTATATGGCTTCTTTAATTTATTTGTACAATACAGTTTACAAATTAAACAGCAATATACCGTAATAAGTGTGCACCCTTTAGACAATCACTAGTCAAGACCATTAATATAGGAATGAAATTCTTAGCACTCACTGACAGAAACAATACGGGACCAAAAATAATTTTTTGTATATTCCTCTCTGTGGACAAAATTCATTTCACTTCACTGCATCTGCATTTATCGACCAATCTTATCTCTTTCTGCCTGGGTCCTCTAGCTTTCTATCAAAATCACTCACTATAGACCAGAATTCTCGTATAATAACGACAAAACTCAATAATAATTTATGTGCTCCATTATTGAGAAGAAACCTCATGATTTAATTGCTTCAAGAGAAGAAATACAGAGTTTAGGTGAAGAAGGAAATTCGAAGAGGGTTTCAGACAAGACAAAGGAACTCTTCGGAGTTATCTAAGTCAAAGGCTGTATCTACACATTTGGTTTTGACACGTGGCTCGATCTCAGCCCTTGAAAGAATTTCTGATAGATTAAATAAGGACCCTTCAGATTATAAGTTGGACAGCTGTAGCACATTGGATTCCAAATTTGTGAAACGTGTAGCTAAGATAGGAAAGAATAAAATTTAGCTAGTTTGTTATTTCATAGCAAATAGATTTTAGACAGCTGTATAGGATTCTGTTTTTTTTACATAGCTAAGTATTGTATAAATACATTGGTTTGTACAGAAATTAACACACACAGAAAATTCTTCTAATCTCTCATTTTCATTCTTTCATGGTATCAGAGCAGTAGCTCGATCCCAGCTAAATCAACCTCTTCTTCTTCAATTTTCTGTCTCTAAAGATCACATCTCAGCATGCCTAATACTGAAGATACATCTGCTCTTCAATCTGCTCCTAGAAATGGTATCAATATTGATCCAAATCACCCCTGTTTTCTTCATTCTTCAGATGCACCTGGTATGACTCTAGTCAATTCAATTTTTGATGGAAGAGGATATCAAGGTTGGAGGATATCTATCCTCATTGCTCTCTCAACAAAGAATAAACTGAGATTCATTAATGGAACATGTTCTGCACCTGTTCACACTTCAACAGACTACCAACAATGGAGTAGAGTCAATGATATGGTAACCTCTTGGTTATTAAACTCACTATCAAAGGATATTGGAGATAGTGTCATTTATTCAAAGTCTGCCAAAGATCTTTGGACAAGTTTGGAGCACAGGTTTGGGCAGTCAAATGGAGTCAAATTGTATCACCTGCGCAAGGAGTTGTCTGGGTTAGTGCAAGCCACGAGTGACATAGCAGGATATTTCACTAAACTAAAACGTTTATGGGATGAACTAGATTCACTAAACTGTGATGTGAAATGCATATGCATTTGTGTTTGTGATGGTAAACAGAAATTGGACAAGTCTTTGGAAGATGAAAGGCTAATTCAATTCCTTATGGGATTGAATGATGTTTACAGTCAAGCAAGGGGAAACATTCTAATGATGAATCCATTACCAAACATCAACCATGCATATTCTCTTTTACTCCAGGATGAGAATCAGAGAGAGGTTTATGCAAACCCTCTAATTTCTGCTGATTCTTCATCCTTCATGGTTGCCAACCAGAATAATCTTTCAGGACATGGGAACTATTCACAAAAATCTGGAAAACAAGCACAGAGGATCTTTCCACAATCTCAAAGAATAACAAGTAACTTGCAGAAAACAGGAAACACCCCCCAAAGAAACACAGCTTCCAGAGGAAAGAAGATCAAATTTAATCCTAATGTTTCTTGCACCTACTGTAAGAAAATAGGACACTCTATAGGGGACTGTTATAGAATCGTAGGTTTCCCTGATGATTTTAAATTTACTAATGCTAAAGGCAATCAGTTCCAAGTCAGGAGCAATGGGGTGCTTTCAGGAGAACAAGGAGATGAGACCAACAACAATTACAATGAGGGAATAAATCAGCATCTTTCAAAAGAACAATTTTCACAGTTAGTTCAGCTAATTAAGCAGGTTAAGGTTGCAGATTCAGGAATCTCAACTTCAGAAGTTAATGCAAATGTAGTTGCTGGTACTATTATCAAATACACTGGTTCTTGTTTTTCTGTTTTTAATTCCAGCACTTGGATTATTGACTCAGGAGCCTCAGAACATATGTGTTTTGATTCAAATACTTTTATATCATTAACTCCACTGCATGTTCCCTTACATATCAATCTTCCCAATTCTTTCAAGGTAGTAGTCACTCATACAGGAAGAATCTCAATCCTTCCTGATTTTGTCTTAGAAAATGTCCTACATGTACCCAGTTTCAGATATAATCTGCTATTTGTTAATAGGTTTTGCATGCAATTTCATTGTATAATCTCACTCACTTCTAGTCAATGTATGTTGCAAGCCCCTTTAATGAAGAGGCCTCAAGTTTTTGGTGAAGCAAGAGAAGGCTTATACCTATTGGAACCTAGTGTTGTTAGGACTAGTTCAGAAGACATTGTAACTTCAGTTTCAAAACATAGTAATTTTAATCAGTTTCCAGTATCTTCTCCTTTATCTACAAGTGCAGTTTCTGATGTACATCTTTGGCACATTAGGCTGGGGCATTTGCCTTTTTCATCAATGAAATATCTCAATTTTATTTCATTTCCTCCTAATTCTGAATGTTTCTGTGACATCTGTCCGAAGGCTAGGCAAACTAGAATGTCTTTTCCTCTGAGTCAAATCAAATCAAAAAGAGTTTTTGAATTAATTCATGTTGACACTTGGGGTCCTTACAAGGTTCCCACTTATAATGGATTCAAATATTTTCTAACTGTGGTAGATGACTACAACAGAGGTACATGGACTTTTCTGTTAAGTACCAAGAGTAATGCATTTGTGGTTTTGAAGAATTTTCTAGCAATGGTTGAAAGACAATTTGGGGTCAAATTGCTGAAAATAAGAACTGACAATGCATTTGAGCTTGGAAAAGGAACTCAAGAGGCTGCATTTCTTAGTTCTCAAGGGATAATTCATCAAAAATGTTGTGTTGCAACACCTCAGCAAAATGAGATAGTTGAGAGGAAACACAGGCATCTTTTGGAAATAGCAAGCGCATTGCTTTTTCAATCAAAAGTACCTATTCACTTTTGGGGAGAATATTTGTTAACTGCGACATATTTGATTAACAAGTTGCCATCTAAGGTTCTTAAAGGAAAAACACCCTATTCAATTTTGTTCAATCAATCCCCTTCCTATCAGTTTCTCAAGAGTTTTGGTTGCCTTTGTTATGTGTCTACATTATCAACTGGGAGAAGTAAACTTGATCCAAGGGCAAAGGCTTGTGTCTTTCTAGGGTATCCTTTAGGACAAAAGGGATACAAAGTGATGGAAATAGATACAAGGAAGATTATTGTGTCTAGGGATGTTTACTTCTATGAAGATAAATTTCCCTTTACTTCAAACATCTCACCTCCAGATTGTGTTTTTCCCATTCCTACACTTTCAGATACTACCCCTAACAGCCCTTCTTCAAGCCCTGAGTTGACTGATCCTATCATACCCAATTCTCCTAGTCCAATAGAGTCTCCATCACCTCAAAATCCCTATTCTCTTGTACCTTCTGAACTAAGAGAAACTGTCATGCCTAACTCTCCTAGTCCAACCAGGATTTCTTCACCTCACATCCCTCTTCCTCATGCACCAAACACACTTAGGCACAACAACATCCCTACACCAGATCTCAGAAAATCAACTAGAGTTAGTAAGTGGCCAAGCCATCTGAAAGATTTCATTTGCAATAACATATACCTAACACAGGTAACTTCCAGCTGTTTTGCTCAACCAAGTCAGCCTAATATCTATTCTTTTGGAGCACTTTCTCAACATAATCAGCAAATAATATAGTCCATTTCAGAGCTTTGTGAACCTACCAGTTTTTCTCAAGCATCTAAGGATCCAGGTTGGCAAAAGGCTATGTCTACTGAACTTAAAGCTTTGGAAGCAAACCACACTTGGGATGTGGTTCCCTTGCCAAAAGGAAAGAAGGCTCTACCTTATAAGTGGATGTACAAGGTAAAACACAACTCAGATGGCAGCATTGAGAGGCTTAAAGCACGATTGGTTGTTAGGGGGGACATTCAGAGAGAAGGGATAGACTACACTGAGACCTTCTCACCCGTGGTTAAAATGACTACTATACGTTGTTTGCTATCAGTAGCAGTCAAGAAAGGTTGGCCAATTTACCAATTGGACGTGAACAATGCATTTTTACATGGAGATTTGCAAGAAGAAGTTTTTATGAAGTTTCCCTTAGGTTTATCCCCTCCTAGTTCTAATCATGTGTGTTTGCTCAGGAAATCCTTATATGGTTTAAAGCAAGCGTCCCGGTAGTGGTATGCTAGACTTGCAGGGGCTTTGAGTTTCAAAGGATATTCATCTTCTCTCAACGATTATTCTTTATTTTTTAAGAAGCAGGGTGATCTAATTTGTATTGTGGCAGTTTATGTCGATGACATTATCATTAGTGGCAACAATCAAGAGAAAATCACAGCACTAAAATATTTTCTTAATTCTGAGTTCAAGGTCAAAAATTTAGGAAATTTACATTATTTCCTAGGTATGGAAATTCTGAGGGAAGCACAAGGCATAATAATTTGTCAAAGAAAATTCACCTTGGATTTGCTGAAGGAATTTGACGTTTCTGCATTGCCTTGTGTTTCTTCACCCCTCGAGCCATCCTCCAAGTTATATGCAGATGAAGGCCCTTTGCTTCAAGACCCTACTGTATACAGACACCTTGTTGGGAAGCTCAATTATCTTACTCACACTCGATCCGACCTTTCTTTTGCTGTCTTGAAGCTGAGTCAGTATATGCAAAGCCCCCGCCTTTTACATTTTTCGGCAGCACTTCATGTATTGCGTTATTTGCACTCAGATCCAGGTCAGGGGATCATTTTAAACTCAAATCCTATACTTGATTTGCTTGCTTTTTGTGATGCCGATTGGGCTTCATGCCCAGAAACTCGAAAATTTGTGAGTGGGTTTTATATCACCCTTGGAGGTTCACCAATTTCTTGGAAATCGAAGAAACAAACATCTGTATCTTTGTCTTCGGCTGAGGCGGAATATCGCTCAATGCGTCGAGTTGTTGTCGAACTGACTTGGCTCACTCGTCTTCTTAGCGACATTTCTGTTTCACCATCTTTGCCGGTACCCGTTTTCTCTGACAGCAAAGCAGCGATTCATATCGCTCGGAATCCCGGTTTTCATGAGAGAACGAAACATGTGGAATTGGATTGCCACTTTGTTCGGCAACAATTCCTTTCTGGACTGATTACTCTTTCATATGCGCCTTCATCGACTCAACTGGTAGATCTCTTTACCAAATCGCTCGCTGGACCTCCACACAAATTACTGCTTGGCAAGTTGGGAGTAACTTCTTTACCCTCCAATTTGAGGGAGGATGTTGAGAAGAAACCCCATGATTTAATTGCTTCAAGAGAAGAAATACAGAGTCTAGGTGAAGAAGGAAATTCGAAGAGGGTTTCAGACAAGACAAAGGAACTCTTCGGAGTTATCTAAGTCAAAGGCTATATCTACACATTTGGTTTTGACACGTGGCTCGATCTCAGCCCTTGAAAGAATTTCTGATAGATTAAATAAGGACCCTTCAGATTATAAGTTGGATAGCTGTAGCACATTAGATTCCAAATTTGTGAAGCGTGTAGCTAAGATAGGAAAGAATAAAATTTAGCTAGTTTGTTATTTCATAGCAAATAGATTTTAGACAGCTGTATAGGATTCTGTTTTTTTTACATAGCTATGTATTGTATAAATACATTGGTTTGTACAGAAATTAACACACACAGAAAATTCTTCTAATCTCTCATTTTCATTCCTTCATCCATACTCTGATTTTAATAATAAGAAGAGGAAAAAAAAAAGCAGAATACTTAATATTAGTATTGTGTTTTCTTCGAGTATATACTAGCCTTCTAGGTAAAAGTCTAAATGTTTGGACTTCAAATTTTATAATTAACACCCGGGACATTCTAGCTAATCTTTTCCTGTTAATTGAACATTTTTGACAACGAGCACAAATTATAATTTGGAAAAATCTTGTAACTTAAACAAAGAGCCCATCTGTCGTAACAAAGAGAAGTTTATTATGAAGAGAAAATCATGCAATTTAAGTTAGGAAAAAAAATCACAGCGTTACTAATGTGATATACTAAAAATTTTGATAACTTGGTTGCTGGATATAGTAAAGCAATTTTAGTTACGTAGGAATTAGTTATGCAAGGTTTAGTTATGTAAAATTTTGTTATGCGTATTTTAATTATGAAAAAATTAATTATGTAAGAATTAGTAATGTATGAGTTAGTGATTTATGGATTGTAATGTAGAGATTATGTTTTGTCTAATGTTTACTTTATTTTAATTATACATCGTGAAATTTAAAATAAAATATGACGGTTTATTGGTTATTTCATTGTTTAGTCCATGTATTATTAATACATGTATTAGTTATTCCACATTCTACCTAGTATAAATAATACAAAAATTTTGTTGAAATAAACACGTGATTATTTGTTAGTGTACAACTGTCTAGTTAATTTGTTAGAAGTCAGTTAGAGGAAACTAGTTCTATATATATGTACAGTAGGTTGAATAGTTACGATTCATTCAGAAAAGTAGTTATAACTGAATTTTCCTATACTGCTTCTTCTTCTTCTTCTTCTTCGATTCCTCGTCTGAGTTTTCTTCATTTTTCAATAGTGAAACTTAACATGGTATCAGAGCTCGAGTAGATCGATCGAAGCTAGGGATTAATCAGTTAATTCATCTTCTACATTTGTTGATACAAATTTGGCTTTATATGTAATCCTCGTCATCCATGGCTTTATACCTTCACTTTCTGTTAAGGCTGGGACTAGAGATTTCATCGAATACTTGGAGCAGCAGAAACTTTTTTAAATTTTAATGGGTTTAAATGAGTCCTATAATGTTATTAGGAGTCAAATTTTACTTCAATTCCATAACCTTCTTTTAGTCGTGCTTATGAAATGTTGATAAATGAAGAAAACCAAAGAAGAGTGTTTGAGACCAATTTACATGTCAATGTGGTAAATGAAGTGAATTATTCCACATCATTCATGAGTTCTAGAGATAATCCACCAAAGTTAAGAAGTTTAACAATTTGTATTGTGAATATTGTCGAAATAAAGGTCATACCTAGGATACTTATTATAAGTTAGTTGGATATCCACCTGGTTTCAAAGGAAAAAAAAAACAATATATGCAAGCTAACATGGTTATGAATGATAATGTTATGTAAAAAGTTGATGCTACAAATGAAGACAATACTAGGTGAATCAAGGGGTGTTTAACTTCTTCACTGAGCATAAATACAACCAAATCATGAAGATGATAAATAAGGCTAAGACAAAGGAGCATGCAATAAACATAGTAGGTAATGCTAGTTCACAGTCATTAGAAAACTCCACTGATTTCTGGATCATAGATACTAGTGCGAATGACCACATGGCATCCAGTAGAACTATGTTGAAAACTATGACTGGTTTACCTGACTTAAGGAGAGGTAATGTGAATCTTCCAAGTGGTAAGAATGTGTCACGACCCGGATTTCCCACCCTCGGGAGTCGTGATGGTCCCTACTAAATGGGAGCTAGGCAAGCCAATTATCAAATACCTCTTTTAGCGAACATCGACAATATTAACAACAACGAAGCATTTTATAAATAAAGCGAAAGTCTTAAATATAATTAACTAAAACAAAATACGAAAATTCAACTTCAACCTCTACCTAAGACTTGAGTCACTAACTCACGAACGTCTATAGAATACTACATACAAAGTCTGAACAAAATACAACACTGTTTGTTTCGATACAAGTGATAACAAACTGAATAAAACAAGAAGGAACTCCGTCCTGCGGACGTCGGCTAGGCTACCTCGAAAGTTCCTGGACTAAAGACAGGTCCCAATCAATTACTGTTGTGGTCCAAAAGCTGCTCCGGTATCGTGATCTGTGCAAAAGAGCACAGAAGTGTAGCATCAATACAACTGACACCATGTGCTGGTAAGTGCCTAGCCTAACCCCGGCGAAGTAGTGACGAGGCTAGACAGGGCTACCAAACAAACCTGTACAATTATATGCAATAGAAGGAAAAATATACGGAACTTACATAGTTAAGAGAGAGGGGAGCATGCTATGGGGGTGTTGCAGTTCAAATATTAAATCAACAGATAGAGTGATGAAACTGTACAATAACAACTCTAAAGGAAAAGCAAGATAATCAAAGGTTGCACGGCACCACCATTCGTGCTTTCACTCTCCTTCGCACCGAAGCAGTCAAGTAAAGTGCACGGCATTAACCTTCGTGCTTTTCCTCACATCAACTCTCATTTCAGGGCACAGAATGTTCCTTCGTGCATTACCAATCAAAACATAGCACGGAATGACCCTTCGTGCATAAATATTCAAAGCATGGCATGGAATGACCCTTTATATACTTTACTGAAGGCTGGCGCAGACCGCACAATGATGCACTGCGGCCGTGCCGAGGAAGGGAAGAAAAAGGGCCTCTCTGAACCTGCCCAGCGCGGACCACACGAAGTTGGTGCGCGGCGACACTGGTGGAATGAACCTGAAACCACCTCTCTGAATCTTCCAGCGCGGACCGCACTTATATGGCACGCAGCCGCGCTGGTCGATCTGGGATTACTGACCCTCTGAACCCAAGCCACACGGACCGCGCAGGAATGCACCGCGGCAGCGCGGCTTCCAACGTAGACCGCGCGGGAGTGACCACGGCCGCACTGGGGGCTGCAACACCTGACCTGCAACATCTCATACTTTTAAGTCTAAGATCTCACGAGACCTACTCAAAACTCACCCGAGTCCTCAGGGCTCCAAACCAAACATACATATAATCTCAAAAACATACTACGGACTCATCCGTGCGATTAAGTCGCCCAAATAACACCATAATTCATCAAATTGGGTCTCAATACCCATGATTTCTTTCCAATTTCCATAAAGCATCAAATTTATGATTTCTAGCTTAGAACACGTCAAATGACGTCCAAATTTAACCAAACTCTACAGCTATCGTTTAAACCATATATAAGACTTGTGTCGGGCGTCGGAACCAAAATACGAGCCCGACGGCACAGTCTTCTAAACAATTAACACTTTCCAATTCTTTAAATATTTTTTTTTCAGAAAACAATTTCACATAACAATTCATTTTTTGGACTTGGGACCTCGGAATTTGATTTCGGGCACACATCCAAGTCTCATATTTTTCTATGGACCCTCCGGGACTGTCGAATCACGAGTCTGAGTCCGTTTTCCCAAAATATTGACCGGAGTCAAACTTAATCAATTAAAACATCAAAATTTATTATCTTTCTAACAAATTCATATCTAAACTTTCCGGCTACGCGCCCGGACTGCGCACACAAGTCGAGGCAAACCCCCAAGTGAGGTTTTCACGGCTTCAGAAGTATAGAGTGAGTAGGAATACAGGTGATGACCTTTTAGGTCATCACAGAATATGTCTGTTATATGCAAGGGGAGTTATAACATTACATGCACTGATGTAATTCATGATGTATTTTTGTGTGCTTGAATTTAAGTATAAGTTGTTGTCAGTGTCAAAGTTAACTAAGGAGCTGCAATGTGATAAGTTAGGATTTTAACGTGTTTTAAACCCCTACTTGCCTATGCTTTGATTATAAATTGCTATAAAATAGTCACAAAATGCTCATAGGTTGTGCTTGATTGCAGGTTTGATCGACAAAGTGACGAAATGTCAAAGATCAGCTCAAAAAGGAGTGAAACCTGCTCAAGTATCAAAGACCAAGAAATCTAAGGAAAAGAGAACCTAGTGCGAACCGCGCCAAAGTGAATGCGACCGCACTAGGAGGTTCAGAGAGTTGGTATAATCAGGCTGAGGCTACGCGGCCGCACTACTCTTTTGTGCGGTCCGCGGTCAGGATCCGCTGCCGCACTACTCTTTTGTGCGGTCCGCATATATGAGGTTCAGAGATATAGCTATTTTGGGCTTAAGGCGACGCGGCCACGGTACTCGTTATGCGGTCCGCGGTGGTTAGTTCGCGGCCTTACTACCTTTTGGCGCGGTCCGCAGAACAGAGATTCAGAGAGATGAAGACTTCCAGGGTTCCAGCCATACGGTCCGCGGTCAATATTGTGCGGACCGCGCCACCTCCCTCTGTAGCCGCGGTACACTTCCATGCATTCTGCGCTCCTCAAGTTCAAAGAAGCATAAATGTGAAGTCCAAGAGCCATTATGTCCGTAGTCCATTTTGTGCGGCCCGCACTGACCCCGCAGGGGTATTTTTGTCCAATTTTTCAGCCTAGTATAAATAAAATTTTTTACCATTTTTAGGTCAGTTTTTGTATTCCAATAATAGCTGCGCTCGTGAGACTCGATTTTGTAGCCATTTTGGGCACTTTAGCTTTAACTTTACGATAGATTTTGTAATTTCTTCTTAGTAATTAATATGCTTAGTTCTTCATCTATTTTTTCATTTTCTCTTTCAAGCATGGGTAGCTAAACCCATTAGCTAGGGTTATGGCTCAACCCTAGTGAGGGCAATTGATAGGTGTAGCCATCTAGGATTAGATTGATTATAGGTGTTTGTTATTTGAGTTGATTTTATGTTTTTATTTAAGAATTGGTGGTTGGAAACACTGATTCAAGACTTGTGGGTTTGACTCTTCTTGAGAAAGAGAGTTTATGACCCCAAAATTAACCTGTGACGACCCGGCCCGTTGTCACGTGAGTTACCACCCCGTTTCCCCCATATCATGTTGTTATATGTTTCAATATCAGTATTTGAGTTGATCGGATAGAATTGAATTGGTTTTAGTTGGAAATGAGACACATAGTCTCTTTGAAGGAAGCTTATTTTGGAAAAGTCAACTGGAAGTTGACTATATAGTTAGAGGGCTCGGATATGAATTCCGGTGATTTGGTTAGCTTCGGGGGATGATTTATGACTTAGGAGTGTGATCGTAATTGAATTTGGAGGTCCAGTATAGAATTAGGCTTGAATTGGCGAAGTTTGAATTTTGGCGGATTCCGGTTGATAGGTGAGATTTTGATACGAGGGTCGGAATGAAATTCCGAGAGTTGCAGTAGCTCCATTAGGTGATTTTGGATATGCGTGCAAAGTTTTAGGTCATTTGGAGGTGTTTAGGTCGGGTTTTGATCGAATGTGCAATTCGGAAGTTTTTAAGAAACTTAGGCTTTGATTTGATGAAAATTGAGGATTTTGATGTTAACGATGGCGTTTTGATGATTCGAGCAAGTTTGAATAAGGGAATAGATCATGTTTGTGCTTTTGGTTGAGGTCCC
>MU720874.1:15143-31381 GCA_026770625.1 Nicotiana glauca
AAAATCTTAGTTTGTTGAAACTTTCTCCTAAGATGAAAATCTTATTCTGATGAATTTTTCACCTAAGATAAAGATGAAAATCTTAGTCTGATGACTTTTTCACCTAAGATAAAGGTAAAAATCTTAGTCTGTTGAAACTTTCTCCTAAGATAAAAATCTTAGTCTGATGAATTTTTCACCTAAGATAAAGGTAAAAATCTTAGTCTGTTGAAACTTTCTCCTAAGATAAAAATCTTAGTCTGATGAATTTTTCACCTAAGATAAAGGTAAAAATCTTAGTCTGTTGAAACTTTCTCCTAAGATAAAAATCTTAGTCTGATGAATTTTTCACCTAAGATAAAGGTAAAAATCTTAGTCTGTTGAAACTTTCACCTAAGATAAAATTTTAGTCAAATGATTTTACTCACAAGGGAAGTACAATCCAAATTTTAGCCTTTAAATTTTAATATCTGATAACATGATATGCCCAGTCAACAGACTGGGGCAGAAAAATTTTCTTTGTTTGTCTATTTTGTTGCAATCAGGAGCCCACCTGGAGAACAAGAGAATAATTTTCAAGCATCGCAAGCAGGAGCCCACCTGAAGAACAAAGGAATACCAATTCAAGTTTCGGAAGTCAGGAGCCCGCCTGTATAATAGAGGTATTTCAAGTCAAGTTTTAGTCAAATTTTTATCCAGTAACATGTACCCAGTTTCCAAACTGGGGCACAAAGTTTTCTTTTTTTGTCTATTTTTATAAAGTCAGGAGCCCGCCTAAAGAACAGAGGCATACAATTCAAGTTTCGGAAGTCAGGAGCCCGCATGTATAATAGAGGTATTTCAAGTCAAGTTTTAGTCAACTTTTTATTAATATCCAGTAACATGTACCCAGTTTCCAAATTGGGGTAGAAAGTTTTCTTTGTTTTGTCTATTTTTATGAAGTCAGGAGCCCGCCTGGATAACAGAGGAATACATTCAATTTTAAGTCCAGCAATCAGGAGCCTGCCTGGATAACAGAGGAATACATTCAAGTTCATCAGTTGAAGAAAGGAAAACATCTCATTTTACAATTCAAAATGACAACTGGAGAGCAAGGGAAGACAACTCATGTTTTAAGGGAAAACAGTGTCGACGGAAGACAATTCAAGTTTCAAGAGAAAGTAGTTTTGAAGGAAGTGAGTTCAAGTTTCAAGGGAAAATGGTTCAAGGTGCCGAGCAGGTTTGACCTCGAGGCACACAATTAGAGATGGCAGAAAGAATGAGTCTCAATCCAAANATGCAATAACGGGACAGCGGACCGGAGCCTCGGACGGAACCTCGACTCTCAACCGCGGTACTCCATCAATCCCGAACTACACTGACCTGATTCCTGTTTAGCCCAGGATATGTAGGCAATCTCTAAAGCAGGGTGCGGTTAAATCTTTCAAAAATGCTTCCCACGGAGTATCCAAACAGGCAAAAAATTGCTCGTATCCGCTCACTTTGTCTTTGCACGAAAACTCTTCGTGTTCCCGAGCAAAGAGGGGCAGCTGTGAGCACGTGATTTTTTCCCTACATGAAAATAACTCCTAAAAATAGACGAAAATAATTTTAATTGATTTTTAGGTGGTTTTCTTTATTTATTTGCATTTCATGCATTTTTAATATTTTTAAAATCATAGAAAAATCATATAAAAAAAAGTGTGTCACATTTTAATTTCATGTCACCTTAGGTTTAATTTGCATTTAGGAATTAATTATATTGAGTTAATTGTGCTATTAATCAAAAATCACAAAAAAATAATCATTTTTACATAGTTAGATAATTAGCTTAATTTTGCAATTTGAATTACTTTAGGAATTTAGTTTAGGTTTTTAATTAATTAAAGAAAGAAAAGAACAACAAAAAGAAGAGTAAAGTGAAAAGGCTTGGTCTTAAATTCAAATTGGCCAAACATTTGAAAAGCCTAAAATATTTCCCCCCCAAAACCTTCCCCAAAATATTTTCCCCCCAAAACTACTCCCCACCCCATCACTATAAATACACACACAATATACACTACTAGGGGAGAGAGAACGAAAGAGAACAAAAAAAAAAGAAAATAACGCTGGAGGGCCTGAAAATTCAAAGGGATCCGCCGCAACACCCAAAAACACCAAAAAAAAGGGTCGCCATCCCTCAGCGACAGAGCACCCATCGCTGCTTCTTTTTGTTCCCTTCACCGCACCTGAAAGACCCTGCGGCACCCCCAATCCCTTTCGACCACAATCTGCCTGAAACACATACGCACAAGAACAAAAAAAGGGAACGGAGGGTAAAACAGAAAAGGAAAATGGGGAGGAATATACCAAAAGTTGAAAATCGGAAATAACTTCACTTCTCATTTTGTTGCCTTTGAAATCTCATATTCTTTTATAAAGTAAAGACAAATCCCAACTACACCAAAGTATCTTTAAAAAAAAAAAAAAAAATCTATGTTTAGCTTTCTTTGTCAGATTTCTTTGCGGGTTTGAAGGAAGTCTTGGTTCGTCCATTTCGGGTTGATCCGCTCGTGGTTCGGATAAGGTTTTCGATCATGGATATAGTTTTGCTGTAGTAACTGCTATTGGAACTTTGTAGAGTTTCTCCATGTATTCCGAATTTGAAATTGCTTCAATCAAGGTCCATTACTACTTTTAATCTTTTATTTCGTGCATGACGTGATGTTTAATGTTGTCGAGCTTATATTACCGGTGCACTGTTTATATGTTCATGGGTTGGTTTGTTCTTAGCTTGAAAAATTGTCATTATGCCATGCTAATTTCTGATTTCTCTTCATTAGCTTTAAAATTGCAATTAGTGGTAATATTCATGGTTTTAGATTCCATCTGTGTGTTTCTCGTTAGTTGTCAAATAGATTAGGTGAATAAACTTTCATCATAATTGAACTTGGTTTGGAATTTAGGAAGATTGGTTGGTGCTTTACTGGTGGGTCGGCGTTTGTTTTTTTTTTGTGAAATTGAAGTGTGCCGTGTGATTTAATTTGTAGTTGAGCCCGTTTGTGTTACTGGAGACAAGACTAAGAATACTTGCTCGGTTTTGAGGGCATGTCGGCCAAATGAATTTACTTTGCTAAAACCATTTCTTTAATCAACCATAGTCTGGTGTATTTACTTGCATACCAAATCAAATTAGTAAACGTTAGTAAGTTATAAGCATGCTAGCAGTACAATCAACTATGTAACATTTCACTGATCAATTCTATCACATGATCCACAAATGAATTCTGTGGCCCTCTTTAATTTTATCATTAAAATCCTTAGAAACCGAGGCGTGCCATTTAGAGAATTTTCATAGCACTCGCAAAGTTAACAACGCATAGTTTCTTTAGGCGCGTGTTTAATAAATTTACCCTCCTAAAATCGGGTGCACATTTATGTGACCCAAATCCAAATCTCAACGGAGTCGAAATGTGTTGACAACCACGGGTGCACTGGTGCGACGTGGTTCGAAATGCATTTTCACGACGTTGCAATTCTCCTTAAAAATAATAGTAATAAAAGAGGGTTACTAATAAAAGACACATAGGTTAAAACATGTTGTAAAATCAGATAAATAAGCTAAATATGACAGTTGAACGACCGTGCTAGAACCACGGAACTCGGGAATGCTTAACACCTTCTCCCGGGTTAACAGAATTCCTTACCCAGATTTCTGGTTCGCGGACTGTTAAACAGAGTCATTCCTTTCTTCGATTCGGGACTCTAAACCGGTGACTTGGGACACCATAAATCTCCCAAGTGGTGACTCTGAATTTTAATAAATATAATCCTGTTTCGATTGTCACTTCAAGTTGGAAATAACTCCCTTTATTATACCCTCCCGGGGGTGTAAGTGAAAAAAGGAGGTGTGACAATCATCTTCCTCTTTACTGTACTTAGGCTTGACAAAAGTCTCATACAAATGTACCACTTCATAATCGGCCATTTTCACTTTTTGAAAGAACACTTCAACTTCCTCAGCATTCACAGGCTTCTTAGGCGGGAAACGTCTTCTGGTGACATTGTTTACTTGCTCTACGTTTAAATACTTCTCAACAGAGGTTTTTCCTGGAAGTGCTCCCAAAATTTCTTTGCCCTTATATGTAACCACTGTTTGCTGATAGTTCCATGGCACCGCAGAGGGGTCTGTCATTAGCTTCTGTGGTACGCGTCCAATAACCATTGGCTTATTCAGCCGAGGCGGTTTAGTTGTCCCCCGTACCACATAAGCTCCTTTTGGAACATACATTTGCGTTCCCTTTTTTACTTCAAACTTCCTTGGAGAACTGACAACCAATGGCTTTTCTTGGCGACTCGTGGAACGTAGAGAATTCCATTCTTAGGAGGTGCCATCTCTGCTTTTGTTTCAGGTTTCTTCTCAGTCTCAGTTTTGACACTTTTATTCTTCTTCTCCCCTTTCTCTTGCTTCGGGGGTGCCTTGGGCTTTCTTTCTACATCGGCAATAGCAATTATAGCTTTCAAGGATGGATCAAACTCCATGTCTTAACAAATTATCCCGATTAACGGCCCATTGTTGTGAGCGGGCAACGGGTTGTTGGTCACATTCGGGGCTTGTTCATCCCGAAAAATGATTCTTTCAGCTTCAATTAAATCTTCAACTGCCTTTTTGAGGGTCCAACAGTTCTCTGTATTGTGTCTTACTGCTCCAGAGTGGTATTCACATCTAGCATCAGCTCGATGCGAGGGGGACTTGGGGTTCGGCCGGTTTGGGGCCACTGGCTACAATAGATCTAGCCTGATTAGCTTTCGGAACAAGCTTGAATATGATTCACCAATAGGGGTGAACTAATTCTTTCTAAAAGGCTCTCTTGGGCGAGGATTGTATTGGGGTTCATTTGGCTGAGGATTATATGGAGCTTGGTAAGGATGGACATTTCTGGGAAGTGGAGCTCTGGGAAGTGGATAATGTTGTGGCAGCGTGTAAGGTTGTGCGCTCATCACCGCTTAGGGAGGCGGTGCCACGACATAAACATCATCTTGAATGGGATAATAGTGTGGTGGGACGATAGGAAGCATATATGATTGACTGAATGACATACGTGCCCCCTCGAGCTTAACACCATCATGGCTCCCTCTTCAAACCCATTTCCGTTCATCAAACCCTCCAAACCGTTCTGATCAACCTGTGATGTGGCCTTAAAGGCAGCATGACTCAAGATTCGGCCTATTTTTAAACCGTCTTCAACCATTTCCCCAATTTTGATAGCCTCAGCGAACGGCTTACCCACAGCAGACATCATGTTCTGGAAGTAGTCAGCCTCTTGAGCCTGCAAAAAGACCATGACCATTTCAGTCTCGCCCATTGGAGGCTTCACCCTAGCAGCTTGCTCACGCCATTTGGCAGCATATTCGCGAAAGCTTTCCGCAGTTTCCTTTTTCAAATTGGACAAAGTGTTTTTGTCGGGAGCGATGTCCATATTATACTCGAACTGACGGACAAAATCTCTAGCCATATCATCCCACACATGCCAATGTGTAATTTCTTGATCCGTATACCACTCAGAAGCGATTCCGGTAAGGCTTTCCCCAAAATAATCCATTAGTAGCTCCTCTCTTCCACCAGCACCCCTCAACTGGTTACAGTATCGTTTCAGATGAGCGACAGGGTCTCCGTGCCCGTTGTACTTTTCAAATTTTGGCATCTTGAAGCCAACTGGCAAGTGGATACGGGGAAACATACAGAGGTCCGAGTATGAGACACTCTTCTGACCACTTAGACCTTGCACATTTTTCAAGCTTTGTTCCAGGCTCTTTATTTTCCGAGCAATTTCCTCTTGGTCGGGATTTTTAACAACCTTTCCTTGCTCCACTAAAAGATCATATTGCAGAGGTTGAGAGAAGGGGTACGGGGTCACATATGCTATTTCTGATTGAAGTTGTGGATCCTAAAAGGTGAACATTGGAGGCGGTGCCCTTGAAGCCGGTGCCTGGGGGCAAACCACAGAAGGCATGCTAGGAACATTGAACAGCATTGGAGGGTGCACGCATGGGGTGAGCGGGTTGAGAACAGGGGCATTGGTAACCTCACTTGACCTGGGGATCAACTCAGAGAACCCAGAGATTGCACTTGGCAGTTCCTTAGCATTAGACCAGGCGTCCCACATTTCCATTATGCGGAGACGCAATATTTTATTCTCTTCAACAGCTGCTTATTCTAGCTGCATAATAGCAGATGTCGGGCTATCCTCAGGACCGATGACTGGTAGATTGCTTGCGGAGGCTATCTGTGCCTTTGGATCTTGTGAAGGAGGGGAGGCTAGACTACCAACAAAACCAACCACCAAAACCTGCCTTTTTTTTTTGCTCATCCAACAACCTTGTTAGTTTTGAAACATTTAACATATAGGAAATCGTACGTTGGGATGCAATGCACCCAAACGCTTCTATCGTGTTTTTGAATGATTGCATGTTTCATCCCGGCTTTAGCTAGCCCTTTTCATTCTGTACCTCTTTTCTTCATTTCTGGCTCTTTTTAATCATTCTTGATTTTCTCATTTTGTTGTTGCCGCTCTTTTATTTTGGCAATCTCTTTTTTTTGTTTTGTCACTCTTTTATTTATTTATTTATTTTTCACTCTTTTTTTTCATTTTTTTTCACTCAATTAATTCTATGGCTATGATCGAATCCGATGGGGATTGCCTACGTATCATGCCCCCGCATGAATCAGATGTTGCGTAATTCAGGAAGGATCGAGAATAGAGTAAATATACTAACTCGTTTTTTTTTTTGGAATTTTTGAATGAAATGCTTTTAGAAGAAGAAAGAAAATATATTTCTTTGATTTTTTGATTTTGATTTTTATTTTGTTTTTGAAAGAAAGACTTCTAAAAAAAATATTTTGCTTTTGATTTGAACTTTGAAAATTTTAGAAGTAAAAGAAAAAATATTTTTGTTTGAATTTTTATGTTTTTCTCTTTTTCCAAAGAAGACAGAAAATATTTTTGGATTTTGGATGTTGCCTCTTAATTTTCGAAAGAGGGACTTTTAAGAAAATATTTTGGATTTCTGAGTTTTTATTTATTTACAAAAGTATTTCATAAAGAAAAGCAAAAATATTTTTTGGACTTTTCAAAATTTTTACTAACCTTTACAAAAGAAAGATTTCTAAAGAAGAAAAAGTATTTTTGGATTTTTGTTTCTAAATTTTTTTTTTTGGATTTTTTTTTTTGGAAAAAATACTTCAAAATGATGGAAACCCATATTTTGGATTTTGATTTTGAATAATTTTTTTTATTTTGTATGAAAGACATTAGAAAGAAGGAAACTATTTTTTTGAGTTTAAAAACTATATTTTTTTTTTCTAAGGAGAGATTTCCAAAGAAGGAACTAAAGGAAAATATTTTTGGATTTTTAAAAATTGGGGTCGGAACCGATGAGGTTTGCCTACGTATCTCATATCCGATGAGAATCAGACCTGCGTAGTTCGGTCAGATTTGCCTTTATCAAAAAAATGTATTTTTAAACAACAATTTTTCTGTCTATTTTTTTTTCAAATTTTTCTCTTTTACTTTTTTCATTTTTCAAAAATCCAGCAGCATTTCGGTACTATTTTTTCCAAATGGTCACCCTTACTTAGTCCTGACACTGCTTATGTTTCTCAATTTTCACTCATTTAGACAAGTTGATCAACATGCAAAGCCGAGCAAATAAATGCCAAGTAGCACATAAGATGCATTAGGATGGTCTTTCATTTTAGGTCACCTGTCCTAGACGGATCCAACCCCTGTGTTGAGTCCCCTAAGTAAATGCACATGATGAAAATAAACTATCACGACCCGGATTTCCCACCATCGGGCATCGTGATGGCGCCTACTATCGGAGCTAGGCAAGTCAAATATTTTAATACCATTTCCTGATTTCATTTAAACAATATATAATAGACGAAAACAATAAATGAAACGGAAGACTTTAGATTGATACAACTGCAAACAAAATGCGAAAGTTTGAAACATAATTCTACCCAGAGTCTGGTGTCACTAGCTCACGAACTGCTATAGAATACTAAAAACAAGTCTGAAAGAAAATTACATAATGTTTGTTCGATACAAAGTAAACAAACTAAAACATAGAAGGGACTTCGGCCTGCGAACGCCAGCTAGGCTACCTCGTGAGTCCTTGGACTGAAAACAACACCCAGCAATCCTACTGCTGCGGTCCAAAAGCTGCTCCTGGATCTGTGCAAAAAGATGCATAGAGTGTAGCATCAGCACAACCGACCCCATGTGCTGGTAAGTGCCTGGCCTAACCCCGGTGAAGTAGTGACGAGACTAGACAGGACCTATCAAAAATAACCTGTGCAGATATATATATACAAGTGCAAGAAACAACAACAAGAAAATATAAAGTAAAGCTGGGAGGGGGACATGTTATCTGGGGATAACAGATGGAACAAAATATCAGAAATAAACAGCAAAACTACTCCAGATTTCCATGATACATATAGTGGACGGCGTGCCACACGATCCCATATTATAATACATAAGTGGTCGGCGTGCCACACGATCCCAATTTATAATATATATAGTGGTCGGCGTGCCACATGATCCCGTTTTATAATATATAAGTGGACGACATGCCACACGATCCCAATTCATAATATTTATAGTAGTCGGCGTGCCACATGATCCCATTTCATAATATATAAGTGGAAGGCGTGCCACACGATCCAAATTCATAATATTTATAGTGGTCGGCGTGCCACACAATCCCATTTCATAATATATAAGTGGATGGCGTGCCAAACGATCCCAATTCATAATATTTATAGTGGTCGGCGTGCCACACGATCTCATTTCATAATATATATAAGTGGACGGTGTGTCACACGATCCCAATTCATAATATATATAGTGGTCGGCGTGCCACACGATCCCATTTCATAATATATAAGTGGACGGCGTGCCACACGATCCCATTTCATAATATCTGATTTTGTAAAGAAGGCCACATTGGGGAAATTCAACAACATAACACAAGGGTACAACTAACAGCCCAAATATCCCGGCAAGGGAGAGCATATAATACTTAAATCCCAGCAAGGGAATAATCACAACACTTCTTCTTTTAATTCCTTCTTTCTCAATTAACAGATTTTAGTTCGAGCCAACGCTCCGATGATATACCAATCCCAATTCTTTCTCAACTATTCACATTATATGCAACTCATCAATTAAGCAAGGGAGTTGTGTCACAACATTCGAATTAAACACAATTAAGACTCACGGTCATGCTAGACTCTGGTGCATAGATAACTGTCACCATGCCTATACAACATACTCCACAATTAGCAAGTAGCAAATAATATCCTAATCATATTCCCTCGAGCCAAAGTTAGAACAAACACTTACCTCGTTTTGCAACCAATTTAAAATTCCAACAAGCCTTTGCCTCGTGAATTCGTCTGAAGCTTCAATCTCGAAGTCTCTGCTGGATCTCTCCGCCTCAAGGGTGATACGCCTGGGTGGAGGTACCTGGATCTCGAACCGGCTCAAAAATCAACTAGAAACTACGTTTTTACCACGAGTACCCGACTCCAAATGGCCCAAATCTGACAAATGCACTTCTTATATCTTCATTTGGATCACCAAGTTTTTCGAGAACCGCCTAAGTAGTAATTATAAAGTGTGTCGGATGAATAAGCTTTGCTTGTATAGAAGCATATGAAGGACTAATGCAACAAGAGATCTCAATTTAGTTCTCTATCTGACACCGCATCCAGAGCCGAGAATAGCAAATCTTGGACAACATCCACATATCCAAATACTTCATATGGAAAATATAATACCTTCTCATTCTCATATGTGCCAACAACTTTTCCACAGAATTCATGTATCCACTGCAGTGTTTCTATTTTAACTGCTAGATTTGAAGTCTTGGGAAGGAAATGCAGAAGTCAACCTCTTCAGAATATCAATCACAAAAAGCACAACAAATTTCTATGTTATTCAAGTTCAAAAGATCACCAAAATCATCCCAGAAGCGGCTGCTAACCAATAGCTCATAATACAATAAACATAAGTAATCACAAAATCGAACTGATATTAGATTACCTCAAAAAAAATGAACCAAACAAAAGTATACCTTTTGAAACATCACAGAGAAATCAGTAAAAAGCTTACCAAAGAAATACGAAAATAAAGCAACTAGATTTGTAGGAAAAGATAACGTTAGGCAAAATGGTGAGTGGAAAGAAAAAGAGATATTGTTCCTACTAATTTTGATATTTTACAGCATATACAACATATGATCTCTTTGGAGAAAAATGAACAAA
The DNA here is from genome assembly GCA_026770625.1 of Nicotiana glauca. Classification (NCBI taxonomy): domain Eukaryota; kingdom Viridiplantae; phylum Streptophyta; class Magnoliopsida; order Solanales; family Solanaceae; genus Nicotiana; species Nicotiana glauca. The sequence continues at coordinate 25,414 of MU720874.1, forward strand.
TTTTTGCAATGCCGCATGCAGCTTAGTGGGATAGTAGGTAATGAATGATTAAGGAAGACAAAAGAAAATGAAGAATATTTAAAGTTGTGCTTTAGTTGGTTTGCATTCCCTTTCTACAGCATTAAGTGGAGGATAATGCTTTAAAAATGGCCATGAGCCAGCCTAATGCTTTTCTCTCAATTTTGTTTAATATATACCGAATTAAGCCTTAAAATCCATGATTTCTTTCAAATTTTATAAAACATCAAATTTTTCATTTCGAGTCCGAAACACGTTAAACGACGTCCTTTTTTTAACCAAAATCTACAAAAAGCGCTTAAACCATATATAAGACCTATACCGGGCACCAGAATCAAAATACGGGCCCGATACCATCACTTTCTAATCAAATTTCATTTCCATTTTCCTTAAATATTTTCAGAAAACAATTTTACTCAAAAATTCATTTCTCGGGCATGGGACCTCGGAATTAGATTCTGAGCATACGCCCAAGTCCCATATTTTCTTACGGGCCTTCCGAGACCGTCAAATCACGGGTCCGGGTCTGTTTACCTAAAATATTGATCGGAATAAAATTTATTCATTTTAATATTAAAACTTAACAAATTTTCACAAAATTTTAAATTTGATCTTCCAACTACGTGCCCGGACTGTGCACGCAAATCGAGACAATTATAAATAAGGTTTTCAAGGCCTCGAAAGCTCGGAATGGATAAGAAAACAAGTGATGACCCTTTGGGTCGTCACACAAACGTTCCTACTAGGGATCCAGCATGAGGCTTTGTTATACTAGGTTTAAGCCTTGGGTTTATTGTTCTAGACCTGGCTTACCCGAGCGGACAACTCGAGCCGGAGGGGGGGGGGAGGCAGCGTACCGGGGATACAGAAGCTCCGCCGGCTTAGAAACTTATCTGAACCTCGTTCTAAATGGGATATGACTCTAAATAGAAGAGAAGCTACACGGAATGTACCCTTATCCATGATGTAGAAGACTTAGAAAGAGGAAAGGTTTCGTAGCAGTTTATATATACAATTCAACAAACATCAAAACGGTAAAATATTTAGCACATTTAGCCTGGAACATGTAGAAAAATCAGATAAAGCCAAATATAACAGTTATACTAAGCTCGAATTCTTGAACCTTGAACCAGAGATTCTTGGTTCGTATCCCCAGCGGAGTAGCCAGAGCTGTCACACCTCCTTTTTTTTACACACCACCCCTGAAAGGGTAGAGTGTAAGGGAGTTTTTCCATTTTAAGTGACATTATTCGGACCGGGATTGTTTATTTATTTAGAGTCGCCACTTGGGATAGGTTTGGCTTTTGATGTCCCATGTCACCAGTTTAATTTGAATCCCAATCCGAGGAAAATATTCGACTTTCCAAGTGAAGTCTACGAACCAGAAATTCTAAGTAAGGAATTCTGTTGACCCGAGTGAAGGTGTTAGGCACCCCCGGATCCCGTGGTTCTAGCACGGTCGCTTAAACTATTATAAATGGCTAAAAATCTGATTTTTATACATGTTGTAACTTATGCGCTTCTTAACTTTAAACAGCTTTTATTATTATTTTTTTAAAGAGAATTGCAACGTCATAAATACGCGTCTCGAACCACGTCACATAAATGCACCCGCGGTTTCCGACATATTTCGACTTCGTTGAGATTTGGATTTGGGTCACATAAATGTGCACCCGAGTTTAGGAAGATAATATTATTTAAATAACGGGCCTAAAGCAACTACGCGTTTTTAACTTTGCGAGGGCCATGAAAATTGGCTAAATGGCACGCATCGAGTTCTATGGAGTTAATATTAATTAAATGAGTGCAGTGCATTATAGAAGTTGTTGTGAATGAGACGTGTATGATTATCCACTACTTTAAAGAAAATAAAAAATAAAAATAAATAAATAAATTCAATTGCCTTACTAAACTATGAGGACACACGAATGACCTACTAATTTAAATACAAGAAGGTACAAAGTTGGAAAAAATAGGAGTTAATCAATCAGTATGTACTTTTGGTCCATGTTTTGCATATTATACTAACTGATAAGGAACTCCATATAAATAGAAATTATTCCCCAAGCAGCAACTACTTCTTTTTAAAAAAAATTGCAATATCTTAGTTAGTACTCCTTTGTTCCATTCTATATACAATAGTTTTCAATTTTAGTCCATATTTATTAACATTTTTTTTACTTTAAATTCCTTTTTTTTTACCTTTAATGAAATGCTCAACAACATCATGACATGTCTAATTATATTAGAATAAGAGAAATTAAAACAAGCACTACTGATTAGCTATGCCAAAAGGTTCAATAAGTAGAAATTATATTGATTTGGTTTGCCACTACTGTTGTTGATGAGTCTCTATTATTAAAACTTTTCAAACACTCCTTAACGAGTACTAATTTAGAAGAGGTCGATTCTTGTATACATCAAAGCTTAGAAACTTTATTCAATTGTAACATAAAGACAAGACAAAACTAATAGGCTACTAATCACACACAAAACATAAATTATACTATCAAGGTAATAATACAGAACAAGCGTGAATTTTTTTTTAATCTTTTTTTTTAATTTTTTAAATAAAATCCTATAATTAGAACCTGTTTAAGCTAAGGCTTCTTCAAAATAATTTTAAACAGATTCATTATCTTCAACATCACTTCAAATATGAACCACTATCCAAACATAATTAAAATTTCAACAGTGAATGATTTATGAAAAAGTGATAACAAATGAAACCCTTAGCCTAAAAAATCGAACACAATCCATTATCAAGTATGCACAAGTCATCTTATCAAAGGCTAAGACTGATTCATAACATGGCTAACATGTCAACAGCCCCAAATTAAGTATAATTTATGTAAATTCCATTATTCAAAATCTGAAATTAGATGAAATACTCAAGGATTCATACGATCTAAAATAAATAAATAAAATTCAAACAAATCTGCTGCCATGCATTAACTTCTCATTTCCATCTTCCAACCGAAATTTACATTAAAGCAAAGCTCAGAAATGTACCTGGAATTTGAAAACAAAATAAAAAAATGAGGACCCAGCAGCAGGAGAATAGCGAACTAGCACCAGAAAACCAGTTCAAACCAAGATCAAAGAAATTTGAAACTTTGAAAATTAAATGAAAATGCACCAATGAAACAATATTTCTTCAAATATTTAGCTATTTTTGATCATTTTTTAGAATTTTCTTCTCTTAAATCTCTGTATATTTTTAGCTATCCAAAATCTATAATCTTCTCTATATTTCGGTATTTTCAGATTGTTTTTCTCCCCTCCCCTTTTTTTTGTCTAAAGAGAGGTTATTTATAGGGAATTTTGGGATAGGAGGGAGACATAACTTAGTGGGCATGATGGGACATAAATTAATGGGCATGATGAGACATAAATTAGTGGGCATGATGAAACATAAATTAGTGGGCAGGATGAAACATAAATTAGTGGATTAGTGTGAGAGAAATAAATGTATATGTGGAGTGTATAACATATATACATGCACAATCCTATTAATAACTACATAATATATTTAATAAAATAACAGTAATTAAATTGATAAGATGTAAAAAAAATATAAAAAATGGAATCTAAATACTACATTTTTTAATAATTTTTTTTTCTATTTATCATTTTTATCTAATTAAATCTATCTACACATCTTTTTTCCATATTTTAGTTAAATATGACTTAAGTAATTAATTAATTATAACAGAGGTTAAAAAATGCGTTAAACAGAAAAATAAATAAATAAAATTCGGACAAAATAAATATTAAAAAAAATGCGCAGAATATAAATAATAATAAAGAAAAATAGAAAAATAAATAAATAAAAAGAAAAATGCAGAAAATAACATACATTACGATAATAAAAATGCGAAAAATATAAATGCATAAATAAATTACGGAATGTGAAAATTAAATAACAAAATTACATGGGTCTAACCGTAAAAAAATCCTCAAATCAAGACTCTCGTCTTGGATCTAAGATCCTTGATGGGAGATCTTGACCGGAGAATTTTTTAACGGCTAGGAAAATGCACACAAAAAAAAGGGGTAGATCTAGGATTTTGGCCTTTTTGGATCTAAGATCTACGAATTTTGGTTGGGTTTTGGGGAGTTTGGTTGATAAGACGAGGTAGAGGAGGAGAAGAAGAGAAGATTGTGTGAATTTGAGGGATTTTAGAGGTAGACCGCCGCCGGAAAAGAATTCCGATGGGCGGCGGCGGAGGCGGCGGAGGGAGAAGAAGGAGGTAGAGAGGTTGGAGGTAGAGAGGTTTTAAGTTTATATAGATGTGAGAGAAGTGAAAGAATGAGGAGTTTAGAAGTGAGGGGTGGGGTTTTTTTGAACATTTTTTATATTAAAAATGGGTGAGTTCCGGACCGTTGGATCTACTATAGATCAACGGTGAAGATTGAGTGGGGAGATGGGGTGGATCAGATTTTTTAAGGGTTTGGGCTTGGTTTGTGGGTATTTTGGTTGGGTATAAGGGTGTTTGGTTTGGGCTTGAGTGAATTGAATTAGAATTGACCCAAATTCGATTTTCCTCTTCTTATTTTCTTTTTCTTTTCAATTTTCATTCCTAATTAAAATAAAAAATACAAACCTAAATTTAACCTTGACAAAATTATCCTAAAAATATTAATTAACTCTAAGTAGTAATTATCACAAGTAATTAAATATCAAATCACACAATTTTGACATTAAACACTGAAAAAATGCAAAAATACATTATTTTTTATGATTTTTTTATAAAACAATCATATTGATTAACTCAAAAATGTCTAATTAAAACCTAAATGCAAATGCAATATATATATTTATTTTCCATAATTTAAACTAAAATAAACATGCACGGACAAATGCAAATAATGATAGAAAAATACCTCGAAAATTCACAAAATTGCACACAATAAGACAATCAATTTTTTATTTTTTTTATTTTGTGGAAGAAATTCATGTGAGGCAAAAATCACGTGCTCACCGGCAGTAATATTTGCAGCAGTAATTTCAGCTGAATCAGAGAACAACAAACACCGAAATTGTAACGGCCCGACTGGTCGTTTTGCATTCTCGAACCCCATTCCCTTAAATAATCCTTTCCGCATTTGCTTTAGCTGAATTACGACTTGCGGGGCGGGTGGTTCGGAAGTCAGAAGAATTTCGGGCAAGAATAAGCTATTCGATTCATTTCATATCTTCAAAAAGGTCAAGTTTGACTTCGGTCAATATTTTGGGAAAACGGATCTGGAATCGCGATCCGGCAATTTTTGTTTTTCCCCTGGGAAAATATGGGACCTGGGCGTGTGCCCGGAATCGAATTCTGAGGTCCCTAGCTCGAGTAATGGAATTTTTCGTAAAAATTGTTAAGTCAGTTTCAAAGAATTAAAGGAAACTAAGAAATTATTATTTTTATAGGTATCGGGGTCGGATTTCGATTCCGACACTTGGTACTAGTCCGAAATATCATATAAGACTTACCCGTAAAATTTGATGTCAATCCGAGTAGTTTAAGTGCGTTTTGACCCGTTGGTAGGAAATTAAGAACTTGAAGTTTATTAGATTTGATTAATTGGTTTTGGGGTCCCATTCCGTGATTTAATAATGTTTTGGGTGTTCCGAAGATTCGACTAGGTCCGCCTCGTGATTTCAGACTTGTCGGTATGTTCAGGCGGGGCTCGGGAGCCTCGAGCGTCAAATGGTCGAGATTCGAGCGAAGCTAGAAATTGAAAAGACGCAACATCTGCTGCTTCTGTCATAACCGCTTCTGCGGCTCTTGGACCGCAGAAGCGAGACCGCAGAAGCGGTAGGCCCAAACCGCAGAAGCGGTTCTATTTCCGCTTATGCGGACTCGCAGAAGCGGCCCAATCTCCTTGGCCCATTTCCGCAAAAGCGGTCAGACGTCCGCTGAAGCGGAACCCGCAGGAGCGGGATTTCTTCCGCAGAAGC
>MU720878.1:0-14014 GCA_026770625.1 Nicotiana glauca
GCCTCATGTTGATATGTACAGGCTTTCAGGCCTTATGATGATATAGGGCTTGGGCTGTAGGAGACCCTCTATAGTCTGCACACCCACAGTGAGCGCGGGTACCCAGGTGAGTTGGGAGTGAGCCCGAGATGCTGATGTTGTACTTTGTGAGTTGGGAGTGATCCCGAGAGGCTGATGTTGTACTTTGTGAGTTGTGAGTGAGCCCGAGAGGCTGATGTTGTAATTTGTGAGTTGGGAGTGAGCCCGCGGGGCTGATACTATTCTGAACATTTGATATTGAGCCCGAGGGGCTGGTACTAATTTGAGTTGTGCCCGAGGGGTGAACTTTTATGTGCTCATCTTGCATATTTATTTGCCTTTTTACCCGTTATAATGTGGTAATTGTGCCCGAGGGGCGGATTTTCTGTGCCTATCAGCACTACTATTTTGAAATCATTTTTGTAGGTAATGAAAAGATCATTTTCAAAAGAGATTTGAACTAAGCCAAGGTATTTCTAAAGTTTTCATAGATTTCACTGTTTTCTCAGAAAGATTGTACCCGGCTTCTATACAACATGTTGGTTGTTTTACGTGATTTCTTGCTGCTCAGTTATTATTTACCTTTATTACTCATTGAGTTGGAGTACTCACTTTACTCCCTACACATCGCGTGCAGTTGCAGGTATTCATTCAACCGGTAGCAGGTATTGGCCGCGTAGAGGCAGAGTTGTAGAGGTTTTAGCGAGGGGACTGCCAGCGTTCGCAGCACCACAGTCCTTTTATGTTATTCATTATTGTTACTCAGTGTATTTCTAGATTTTAAAGTGGGGATTTCATTCTTATAGATGCTCGTGACTTGTGACACCCCGATTTCGGGCTGAGTCGGGATGGGTTCTTTATTTTATCACGTTTATTCCGCATTATGATTTGATTATCTATGATTCAGACTTATTCATGCTAAGTAACTGTTCAAAGAGGCATTGTTGTTCTGTTGGCTAGCCTTGTCTTCACGAGAGGCACCATCACGACCGGGTTTGAGAATTGGGTCGTGACAAGTTGGTATTAGAGCCTAGGTTACTAGGTCTCATGAGTCATGAGCAGATTTAGTAGAGTCTCGCGGATCGGTACATAGACGTCTGTATTTATCCTCGAGAGGCTGCAAAACCTTTAGGAAAAACTTCACCTTCTTGGAATTCTTATCGTGAGTGCTTAATTCAGCATGAGATGCAACTCTTGAAATTCTTTCCACACGTCTGTATGCGCACTTGAGCGCTCAGTATTATATGTGCCGTGATGGCTAGTGATTCCCCGATCAAGGGGCGAGGTTTGATCTCCGTGAGTTTGATGTTGGGCTAGTCTGGAGGACTTGAGGCCGAATCTTTACCTATGGCTTGAGCACCAAGGTACTGATTGTGTGAGCAGGTGTTTTGAACTTATATGTTTGGTATTGTCCCTATTAGCTGGAATGACTGTTTGGTGTTCATGTGATGAGTATGTTAGTACTGCGAGATGTATTTATATGACTTGGTAGTGATGAAGAAGTCTGCAGGATAATAGATGAACTGTTAAGTGATTCGTTTCCTATTGTGATTTGATGTGTAGCCCGAATTATGGGCGCGTGAAGAATATTTTCGTATCTCCTAGTTGGGAAGTGAAGTGCATTACATGTGGTGGTATGAGTTCAGACTCAGGAAGACTAATGACTGTGTAACGTATATGATGGTGGAAGGTATGCTGAAGTACTAAATTGAGGCAAAGCAGATGGGTTATCTCCTGCGAAGTTTTCTCAAGTAGTATGATCCTTATGTGTATGTTAGAAGATCTCATGTGTAATTGAAGGGTACGTGTTGAAATTCGACAATTCGGGTCGCTTAAGAGAGTGGACTCAACTGATGTAGAGATGGATGCGAGAAGTGTAGAGGATTACAGTACTAGATGATCTGTGTTTTCACAAACTTGTAAATGATTTGAGTTTAATATCACTATGGTATTGTGGCATCATTAGAGTAGAAGCATTATGGGTTATTGAGTGTGTCCTGATATATGGCTTCGAGCCAAGTTGGGGAGATTGCTGTTGATTAGGTGATCGCACGGTCATGTTCTATGTTGGTTCCGTTTCGAGGTATGCTGGCGGATCAGTCCTGGTTGCAAAAATTGAGCCAAGGATGGCACGAGTGAAGCAAAATTTTGACAAAGGTTATATGGTTCTTCGTAGATGTGAGAAAATAATAGGATGTCTCGAGCTATTATTGATAAAGAATGCTCAGTGTATAGAGAAGGAAGATGTTTGTTTGTATTGGAATGAGATCATATCCTGCGGTGTCAGAGTGCTAATAAGGCACGAGTGGTTTTGTTCGTTAAGTCAGGTAATTTATAGTTTGAATAAGAGTGAATGACTCTCGAGAATGGTTTAATTGTGTTCAAGATTCTACATGTAACAATCAGGTGTCTCAAGGTTGTGTATGTGGTCAGAGACTGTGTTTTCATCGAAAAGGTAAAGACTTGTGGTATTTTATGTTAATTATGGGATTTTATGTATCAGTATCTGGAAAGTAATGGTAACGAATTCAGATTCGCGGGAAGTTCGTCAATGTAAAGTATTCGGGAATGTGGTATTTTTGGGAACATTTGAGGGAGTATTCGGTGGCCTATGGGTCTTATACAGTGTGGTCTTATGTTCAAGTCTCGTGTGGTAACCTGGGTTGAGGCATTGTGGTGCTACAACAAGGAGGAATATCAAGTTGATGATGAATCAGAGGGAAAATTTGATAAATGGAATAGGTTGATAGTAGACTGAGTCGGTATGGTAAGGGCATGATTAATTCTTCGTATGTGTTTGAGGTAATGAGCCTTACAGGCATTTTGCAACAATGCTCTTGAGTTTTGGCAGCCAGCTTAGCTTGGTTTAGGTAGAAGGATTCAGTCCTGGCAATTTAGCTTGTGCACATGGAATTGGGAGAGAGAGTCTTTGTTGGGTTTTACCGTGGTTTGGAGATGAATATATTTTCTATGGGTATGCAAAGTATGGAATGTGTAATGATTCTTCTTCTAGATGGGATTGATGGAAGACCTTGGCTAGATGAGTTACAGTTCAGTTCTAAAAAGAAGTTCATAAAATTCTTAGGCAACGGGTAGCCTCAGGTAATCAAGGAAATGGTACTACTAATTGAAAGTGATTTGACGAGGGTATGTGTCTCGGAAAAAGGGTAATGTGATTAGATTGATGATACTTCGGTAGTATTGCGGCATTTTATCGTTAGATCGACTACTGATATCTGAGTTTGTTTGATGGCACAGGGGAATTTAAGAATATCCTTCGCGGAATGATTGGGTACTTGAGGTGTGATGTATATATTCATATGGTGGAATTTGGGATCAGGTATGATGATTCATGTGCTATATGGAGTTGGAGACTGGGATTTCTCATGTTCAGGCTATGTAGTGGTTGTGGATCGTATGTATCGGCACCGTTTAGCAGCTATTGGGATTTGGAGGCTCGAGTGGATCTTTATTTGCTGGTATGTTAAATTTTGGATGTGATGTTGAAATTCAGACTGGTTGTCTTAGTGTTATGTGATTCTGAACTATTGCGCTACGAGCTATGCCGGAAATGCCACGGGTTGAGTGGCGAGGTGCATCGAATTATGTTCTAGCAGAGTGGTTTGTATTCCAAAGACCAGCGGATGGCTGGGGAGGACTGCTTTTCTTAATTGGGCCTCGTGATGGATGCCAGTGCAGAGGTTTTTACCATTGGTTCAGTTCCGGTGTGAGGGACTTTTCAGATACGTTTCTTGTGGACGGGCATGTCACCGGGTGAGATTGTGGATTTCGGTATTTATTTGGTGCCGGGCACGTATCGTACGGTTTCGGCAGGAGTTGTAGTAGTGGAAGGAGCAGCTTCAGGCTCCTTGGTAATGAGTTCGTTGGCAGGCTGATGTGGCTACGTATTTGGCTTGAGTTAGCTTGGTTAGTCCCGAGTTGAATTGTTGAGGGATAGGTTGATTCGATCGTTATTAAACTTGTTAGTGATCTGGGGAGATCTATGAGTTGCTTTTTCTATGCTGTGAGGTGTTATGATTTGTTGGATATGGGCACATGTGGTGCGGTTCTATTGATGATTCATAGGGAAAGTTGAGCGGGAAGAGTAATTGGGTGTTGCTCGGTAAATGGAGTATTGGTTATGACCTATCGGGTTACGTGTCGTATGTTATCTGTTTCACCGTGGGTGTAATGTATTGCTGGGGGTCCAGACATCAAATTGTGCATGGCTGTCGATTTTGAGCATAGTAACTTGAGGTGTTTCATGTGTAACAGTGTTTGGATAGGATCGTGCATTGTGGCAAGGCCACGTGGAGATATGACCTTTCGGGGTAGATTCAGGTGTTCTATTTCTATGATGAGAGACGGGGTCTCAGCCTTGTGTTGTGATGGTACTGATGAGCTTGAGGTACAACTCTTTCATTTGAGTCATTTCTCATGATTTGGGCATGTTCAGACCGTTTCTTATTGGTACGTGTATTATGCAAGTTGTGGCTTAGGCCAGTATTGAGGTGTCGTATCACAAGAGTGGTGTGTTGGATTCGAGATGATCGTTGGGGTCATTAATGAATACAAACAAATTTGATTTCAGCTTGTTGGGAGGATAATATCGAGGTTCGGCTCGGAAATCTATTGTGGTATTAGCCAAAAGGGAAGTGGCTTCATCAAAGGTTGATATGAGAAATGGTTATGGTTTGCGGCGTGTTTCATTTATCATTGGCAGTATATGAAGGTGTTGGAATAAGACTTTAGCTAAAAAGATGTTTCTATCGGTATTTGGTTGTTGTGGGTAACAGCTGTGAGTAGAGGTTATCGTTTCGAGTGTTGGATTATGCGGTATATCATATGATTTCACCTGAGGTTGTAGGTATGGATTATTATAGCTGGTTCGGGACTATCCAAAGTATAGGTGTGAGGTTTTGATCGTATTGATGGTGTCGGAAGAGAAAAAGGTAGTTCTATGATTCACGGGCTAGATTGGATTGTGTAATTTTGGTTAAAATGCGTTATCGGCCTATATGAGATAGGGTGACGTGGGATCACCCCTAGGTATATGCTTGGTAAGGTTATTCAGCTGTTGGTTGGCATCTAGGACAACTCTGGGTACGCTCGAGGACGAGAGTTAGTTTAAGTTGGGGAGGATGTGACGACCCGACCTGTCGTCTCAGGAGTTACCGCCCCGTTTCCCCCATTTTATGCTTCTTCATGTTTCATTATAAGTATTTGGTGTGTTATAGCTGTTTCAGATTGGTTTTGGTAGAAATGAGGCACTTAGTCTCTTTAAGGAAGGCTTGGTTTGAAAAAGTCAACCGGAGTTTGACTTATGAGTCATAGGGCTCGGATGTGATTTTCGGTGATTTGGTTATCTTCGGGGGATGATTTGTGACTTAGGAGTGCGATCAGAATTGATTTTGGAGGTTCGGTGTAGAGTTAGGCTTGAATTGGCGAAGTTAGTATTTTGACGAATTCCGGTGGTAGGTGAGATTTTGATTCGAGGTCGGAATGGAATTTCGAGAGTTGCAGCAGCTTCGTTAGATGTGTGTGCAAAATTTCAAATGATTCAGAGGTGATTTGGTCTGGTTTTTGATCGAATGCGAGTTTCGGAAGAATTTGAAGAACTTAGGCTTTAAATTGATGAGAATTGAGGATTTTTGTGTTGTTGGATGTGTTTGTAGGATTGGAACAAGTTTGAATAGGGTATTGGACCATGTCTGTGCTTTTGGTTGAGGTCCCTAGGGCCTCGGGGTGATTTCGGATGGCTATCAGGGTGAAATTTGAGTTGAGGAATTGCAGGTTGCAGCTGGTACCTAGCATTTTTGCTTCTGCGGAAATGGACCGCAGAAGCGGTTCCACAGAAGCGTGAGGATGGTCGTAAAAAAGGCTTATGGCCTGGTAGGGTAGTTCCGCAGAAGCGGAATCTTTTTCGCTTAAGCGAGTCCGTAGAAGCGGACAGGCGATCGCAGAAGCGACTTTGTCCTGGAGGTGAAGACCCGCAGAAGCAGAAATTATGTCGCAGAAGCGGCCTTGGGTGTTTTAATGAAACTCCTCAGAAGCGAATAATAACCGCAGAAGCGGTTGCGCGGAAGCGGGCATGGGGACTGCAGAAGCAGAAACCCCTGATGCCAGAAGGGTTTTATATTCATTTTTGTTCCACGAGGCTTATGTTATTTCTACCATTTTTGGGCAAGTTTGAGAGCCCTTGGATGGAATTGAAGGGAGATTTAGATTGGGGGTGATTGGAGGTAAGTTCCTTGGCTAAATACATGAGATTATGATAAATCTAATGTGGAAATTGGTTGAAATTCATCAAAAGAGGGTAAAGCTAGGGCTTGAAAATTGATAATTTAAAAATGGAATTTGAAGGGTCAAATGTACTCCGATTTTGGTAAATATGATATGTATGGACTCGTGACGAGACGAGGAATCCGGTGATGTGAATTTTGTAATTTTTCGAGAAGTGGGTCCGGGGCTCGGGTTTTGCTAGTTTCGAGATTTTTGCTATTTTTTGATTGTTTTCGATTGGGTATTATTCCCTTAGCATATTGTGATGTATTCGCTCTGATTTTGGTTAGATTCGATGCACGTGGAGGCTGATTTGAGGGGCAAAGGAATCGCGAGCTAGATATTTCATCAGTTCAAGGTGAGTACTGATTGTAAATGATATCCTAAGGGTTTAAAACCCCGGATTTGCACCCATTGTGCTATATTGAGGTGACTTGCACGCCGGATAGAGAGTGTGGGGTAGAGCACCATTGGGGATTGTGACTTGGTCTATCTCAGTTGTTGATTTTACCGCGTATTTCACTATGACTTATTGTTTTTCACTATGACTTGGGCTTATTGCCGACTGTTTGAACTCCTTGTGAGCTATCATCACTGTTTTCCTAACTATTTGAACTATTATTTGAACTCAGTCCCTTTGAATTACACTCTTTCATGAACTCATCTATATTTTTACTCAACCTTGAGTTTTTAAATGATAATTGAACTATTGTTTGTGCTGAGCACTATTATTTTTACTGATGCCCAAGGGGCGTATGATTATTTCTGGACGAATTGAGGCCAAGGTCCATGTGTGAGGATATGTTGAGTGATGTGAGGAGGCTTTCAGGCCTCGAGTGATATGTGAGGAGGCTTTCAGGCCTCGAGCGATATGTGAGGAGGCTTCCAGACCTCGAGTGTATTGTGAGAAGGCTTTCAGGCCACATATTGATATGTACAGGCTTTAAGGCCTTATGATGATAAAACGCTTGTGGCCCTTTGGTTTGGGTCGTGACAGTGGGGTAGAGCACTATTGGGGATTGTGACTTGGTTTGTCCCTTGCTGTTGATTTTACCGCATATTTCACTATGACTTGTTGTTTTTCACTATGACTTGGGCTTATTGCCATACTTGGGGTTTATAGCCGATTTTTTGAACTCCTTGTGAGCTACCATCACTATTTTCCTCAATATTTGAAATATTATTTGAACTCAGTCCCTTTGAATTACACTCTTTCATGAACTCAGCTATATTTTTACTCAACCTTGAGTTTTTAAATGATAATTGAACTATTGTTTGAGTTGAGCACTATTATTTTTACTGATGCCCGAGGGGATTATGATTATTTCTGGACTGATTGAGGCGAAGGGCCATGTGTGAGGATATGTAGAGTGATGTGAGGAGGCTTTCAGGCCTCGAGTGATATGTGAGGAGGCTTTCAGGCCTCGAGTGATATGTGAGGAGGCTTGCAGGCCTCGAGTGTATTGTGAGTAGCCTTTCAGGCCTCATGTTGATATGTACAGGCTTTCAGGCCTTATGATGATATAGGGCTTGGGCTGTAGGAGACCCTCTATAGTATGCATACCCACAGTGAGCGCGGGTACCCAGGTGAGTTGGGAGTGAGCCCGAGATGCTGATGTTGTACTTTGTGAGTTGGGAGTGATCCCGAGAGGCTGATGTTATACTTTGTGAGTTGTGAGTGAGCCCGAGAGGCTGATGTTGTACTTTGTGAGTTGGGAGTGAGCCCGCGGGGCTGATACTGTTCTGAGCATTTGATATTGAGCCTGAGGGGCTGGTACTGATTTGAGCTGTGCCCGAGGGGCGAACTTTTATGTGCTCATCTTGCATACTTATTTGTCTTTTTACCCGTTATACTGTGGTAATTGTGCCCGAGGGGAGGATTTTCCGTGCCTATCAGCACTACTGTTTTGAAATCATTTTTTTAAGTAATGAAAAGATCATTTTCAAAAGAGATTTGAACTTAGCCAAGGTATTTCTAAAGTTTTCATAGATTTCACTGTTTTCTCAGAAAGATTGTACCCGGCTTCTATACAGCATGTTGGTTGTTTTTCGTGATTTCTTGCTGCTCAGTTATTATTTACCTTTATTACTCACTGAGTTGGAGTACTCACTTTACTCTCTACACCTCGCGTGCAGTTGCAGGTATTCATTCACCCGGTAGCGGTTATTGACCGCGTGGAGGCAGAGTTGTAGAGGTTTTAGCGAGGTGACTGCCAGCGTTCGCAGCACCACAGTCCTTTTATGTTATTCATTATTGTTACTCAGTGTATTTCTAGATTGTAATGTGGGGATTTCATTCTTATAGATGCTCGTGACTTGTGACACCCCAATTTCGGGCTGAGTCGGGATGGGTTCTCTGTTTTATCACGTTTATTCTGCATTATGATTTAATTATCTATGATTCAGACTTATTCGTGCTAAGTAACTGTTAAAAGATGGATTGTTGTTCTATTGGCTAGCCTTATCTTCACGCGAGGCGCCATCACGACCAGGTTTGGGAAATGGGTCGTGACACAAAGTCAACTACAAATGAGACAGCTAACATGGCAAGTAAATCTGACTTCTTCCTTGCATCTAGTTTCTCACTTATAATTTATATCCATGATTCTAATTCTATGCACTTACCTAATGGAGATAGTACAAAAATTACTCATTCAAGGTCTTTTTCTCTAGCCATTTCACAAGTCCTACACAATGTACTATATGTTCCACCGTTTAAATACAATTTGTTCTCTGTCTCTAAATACACTAAGGATTTAAAGTGTTTAGTAGCTTTTTATCCTGATTTTTCTTATTTAAGAACCTCTTCAGTGGCAAGGTGAAGGGGATTGGTAGTAAAAAGAATGGGTTGTAAATTCTCAATCCTTTCACACCCGATGTTATTCCTTCCTCCAAGTGTTTGTCTTCTTCCTTCCAGGATAATTTCAATATTTCGTAGCATCAAGACTTGGTCATGCTCCTCAAACTGTCCTACTGAAAATTTCTGCAATTAAAAATCATCTGTCAAATCCCAATGATTGTAGTTGTTCAATTTTTCCATTAGCTAAACAAACCAGGATACTATTTCCTAGTAGTACTTCTAGGTCTACTTCTACATTTGAGTTGGTATATATGGATGTTTGGGGTCCATATAGGGTCTGTACTCATTGTGGCTTCAGATACTTTCTCACTCTTGTTTATGATTACTCTAAAATGACTTGAACATTTTGTTAAGAGTCAAAAATGATGTCTTTGTTCTAAATAATTTTCTTCAACTGATTGAAAATCAATTCTCTACCAATGTTAAAATTTTTAAATCAGACAACGGTTATGAATTTTTTAATATACTTTGTTCAAATATTTTTAAATCCAAGACTCAGGTTAGGACACTAGAAGGCGACTCTGAGCATTTTTCGGTTGTAATGGGGTTACACCAAGGTTCTGTGCTCAATACGTTCTTATTCGCCCTAGTGATGGACGTATTAACACATCATATTCAAGGGGAGGTGCCATGGTACATGCTATTTGCTGATGACATAGTTCTGATTGATAAGTTGTGAGCCGGTGTTAACAAGAGGCTGGAGGTCTGGAGACAGACTCTTGAGTCTAAGGGTTTTAAGTTGAGAAGGACGAAGACAAAATACATGGAGTATAAGTTCAGTACTGATCCCGGGGAAGTGGGTGTGAATGTGCGGCTTGAATCTCAGGTTATCCCAAGTAGAGGAAACTTAAAGTACCAGCTTGGTTCGATTAACCAAGGGGGATGGGAGATCGATGAGGATATCACATACAGTATTGGGGTAGGATGGATGAAGTGGAAGTTAGCATCTTGAGTCCTGCATGACAAGAGAGTACCACCGATACTCAAATGTAAGTTCTATAAAGTGGTGGTTAGACCGGCCATGATGTATAGGGATGATGTTGGCATGTTAGAACTTACATATCCAGAAGATGAAAGTAGCAAAAATGAGGATGTTGAGGTAGATGTACGGGCATACTATGATAGATAATATTAGGAATGATGATATACGGGAGAAGGTGTGCGTGGCTCCCATCGATGACAAGATGCGGGAAGCAAGGCTTAGATGGTTTGGACATGTTCAAAGGAAAAGCACAGATGCTCCGGTACGGAGGTGTGAGAGGCTGGTTGTGGAGGGAACGAGAAGAGGTCGAGGGTAGCCTAATAAGTATTGGGGAGAGATGATCAGGCAGGTTATGGCGAGGCTTCAAATTTATGAGGATATGACACTTGATAGGAAGATATGGAGGTCGAGTATTAGGGTTGTAGGTTAGGAGGTAGTTGAGTCTTACCTTACCTCGCACCATTGTGGGAATAGCTAGGTAGAGGTTTTGTCTAAGATAGCAAGTGACAATGTTGTGTCTTAGTATTTTTCTTTTCAGTGCAACACCTATTTACTAGCTATCACTTTTGCTTTGCATATTTTCTTCTGGATTTCATGTTGTTCCTTTTTTCCTATGATTTATGTGGTAATACTAATATTGTCTCCTTCTGTCCTTTTGTCTTTTTGTTTTCTTGAGCCGAGGGTCTTTTGGAAATAGCTTTTCTACTCCTTCGGGGTAGGGGTAAGTTTTGCATACAAACTACCCTCCCTAGACCCCACTAGTGGGATTTTATTGGGTTGTTGTTATTGTTTTTAAATCCAAAGAAATTATACACCAAAGAAGCTATGTCACACCTCTCAATAGAATGGGGTAGTGTAAAGGAAAAATAGATATCTTCTTGGGGTTAGTAGAGCCTTGAGCTTTCAAGTCTACATTCCTTTGAAATACTGGGGTGAGTGTATTCTTGCAGCCACCTACATCATTTCTAGGTTACTCAGTAGTATCATGAATGAGAAGACTCCTTATAAGTTGTTCCATGGCGGCCATCCTCCCAACCTGCATCACATGAGAACTCTAGGATGTCTATGTTATGACACAGGACCAAACTATGGTGATAAATGTTCTCCCAAGTTTTGGCCTGCTATTTTCATGGGATACTCCTTGAATCAAAAAGGAAATAAATTATATGACATTGAATATGTGAAGTTCTTTGTCAATAGGGATGTTGTGTTAAAAGAACACATTTCCCTTCACATTTCCCAGATTCCACTTTCTTCCTTTATGACATGTTCTCTTTACACCTTTGCACCAACTACTGCAACCTTCCATCCAGAGCCCCTTCTTAATCTTGTGCCTAATCTTTTTTTTATTCAAGCCCTCCTAAATTCCGCCATTTTTTCCGAACTATCATCCCCTGCTCCTTCATCTGATAATATACCATCCTCATTTTATTCTTTCTCTACATCTATCAATCCTGTCACCACCATTCCTGATCAGCCAATAAGGTTAGGAAGAGTAACTAGACTATTCATTTGGTTAACAGATTATATTTACCCTCTTTTACCTGCTACTTCTTTTTCTTATCCTATTCAACAATTTGTATCCCACTCACATATGCCCTCTCATTTTCATCCTTTCTTGCTTTTTTTTTTCTTAGATACTGAACTCTCTACTTTATCCCATGCTAGTAAAGATGATAGGTGGATTAAAGCCATAAAATTAGAAATTGAGGCTTTAGAGAAAAATTACACATGGGAGCTAGTGGATTTGCATGTTTATAAAGTGACTATAGGATGTAGATGGAGTTATAAAATTAAGTATAATGCAGATGTTCAGTAGAGAGGTTTAAAGTCAGGTTGATTGCTAAGGTCTACATAAAACACGAGGGACTAGATTTCCATAATACATTCTTCCCTATGGCCAAACTCACCACTGTAAAGACAGTAGTTGCCACTGCAGCTCTCAAGGGTTGGCCTATTTTTCAATTGGATGTTCATAATACTTTCCTTAAAGGTGACCTTGAAGAAGAGGTGCACATGTCCCTATCCTAGGATTTTAGTAGCCATGGGAGCATAAAGTAGGTAGGATACTAAAATCTTTATATGGCTTAAAACAAGAATCTAATGATGGAATTTGAAATTGACTCAAGTTCTCTTAAATTCTGGTTTTATTCAAAGTAAGGATGAATACTCATTGTTTACTAAGACTGACGAGAATAAGTTTATACTTGTGCTTGTATATGTGGATGACTTGCTTGTAACAAGGAATGATCTAAAAAAATTCAGAATGCAAAATTTGCATTACACCAGAAATTAAAGTTAAAAGACTTGGGGTAGTTGAGATACTTCCTTGGGATAGAATTTGCAAGATCTAAAGAAGGTATGATGATATCACAAAGAAAATATGCGTTGGAAATGATCTCAGATATGGGACTAGCACGATCAAAGCCTAAAAATCCACCTATGGAACAGAATATAAAACTCACAAGTGTAGAATTTTATGCAAGTGTTAATGCTGAAAACTCCGATGAAGTGTTGGAAGACCGGGGGAGTTTCCAAAGGTTAATAAGAAAACTATTGTACCTCACAATAAACAGACCTGGCATCTCTTATGTAGTTTAGTGCCTAAGTCGGCTCATGCATGCACAAAAGATATCTCATTATGAGGCCGGTCTATATGTAGTTAGATACATAAAAGGACAATCAGGTCTGGGAATTCTCATATCAAGTAAAGTGACACAACATATTGAAGCCTTCTATAACTCTGATTGGAAATCTTGCTCGTGTCAAGAAATTCTGTGACAGGACACTATATTAAACTAGGGGATTCATTAATCTTTTGGAAGGCTTAGAAATAAAGTATTATCTCTAAAAGTTCTGCAGACATAGTATATGAGTATGACACACACAGTGGCAGAGTTGGTTTGGCTAAATAAATGGGTTGCTGTGGATATGTAGTTTCCAATGAAGCTGTTCTGTAATAACAAAGTTGCACTACAAATTTGCAGTAAATTCCGGTATATTATGAAAGGACAAAGAATATAGAAATACATTGCCACTTCATAAGGAAAAATATACAAAAGGGGCTGATTGAGATTTCACATATATCAAATAAGGAACAACCAATAGATTTTTTGACCAAGCTGCTAGGAATTCTACAAGAAAGCATGGAATTTGCAACAAATTTATTTGTTGCCATATATTGAATATTGTTGCGAAAAGTACTTTTGCCAACAATAGGAAAGTTGTTGCATGCTGTTGCAATAAATGCTGATGGGAAAAGTTTTTGCAACAACAAAAGACGTTGTTGCAAAAGGTTGTTTTAGCGCAACAAAGAATGTTGTTGCCATTAATTATATTTTGGTCACATAATTGTGGTTTATGAAAATATTTAGCAACAACAATTATTGTTGCGATAAATTATCTTTTTTTCGCAACAATATTAGTTGTGGCAAAAAATATTGGCGGGAGGACATGTAATATTCTGTTACAAAGGCTTTTAGCAACAAGGATTATTGTGGCCACAAATTACTTTTTGCCAATAATATTCATTTATTGGTAACAATAAATATGTGGTTGCTACATACATAATTTACATTTTCTATCCTTTAAAACATCACAAATATATATATATAAATTGATATATGATATATATACATATGCAAAAGTCAATACAACTGAAGCACCAAGTATTTTACATACTTTTAAAAACTAAATACCACTAAAACATGTGTTTTTACTTATAAAAAATAACAAGAACATCTCTAAGAGTCATATTTCTTTTCTAATAACAATCTTAAAAGCAAATTTTCTTCCAATAACTTGTGCATTGATGAATCATATTGCCAGCTATGTTGGTTTACTCACGCTCATCCTACAAAAGAAGATAAATT
>MU720878.1:23792-93547 GCA_026770625.1 Nicotiana glauca
GTTGCCATTTATCAATTTTAGCCAACAATATTTTAGTTGTTGCTAAAACTTTGTTGCCATATGGGTTCAATTGAACCCGCTTGCCACCACATCCGTCCGCCACTGTTGAGAGGGCATGGATTCTTCTTTGATTGACGGAACGGGGCAGAAAAGAACGAGAACCATATCTTAACATTCAGTATGATTAATTTGCTATATTTCCCGACCATAGCTGCATTATATTAGATTAGTTATTATCTGTCTCCCCTGCTCTGTTAGAACATTCTAGTATGTGACAACGCAACCTAAAAAGCTATTCCTAATAGAAAGTTTCTACTCATCTATCTTGCGGCGCAGAACAAACTAATATTCCGCGACCAGTAAATTTTTCGAAAATGAATTGAATGGAATTATTACTTTCAAAAAAGCTTTCTTCAAATTAAAGAAAGAATGTCTATTTTCCCACTTAGTTTGTCGGTCAAACCAACGATTGTCTTCTCAAAGTAATAGAGAATCTTTAACCAGAATTTTCTCTAGTGGTATGTTGAATTATGTTTCCCTAAATCTCATCTGAAATTCAAATTATTAGAAAAGGTAAAGATTTATTTATTTATTCATTTCTTTCTTCAAACGTTAAAGTACTAATAATAATTTTTTTTGTGGGTGCAGGTATTGAGGCAGTGGAGAATGGTATTTGCAAGAAATTTAGTTCAACATTTCATGGGCAATGCTATGAGCCGGCTGATTGTGCGCTAAAATGCAAAAACGAAGGATGTCCCTCTGGACAATGTGAATGGAGAGGAATTCCTTATGGATATTCTTGCATGTGTCGATATCTCTGCTGAGTTAAAATCATCAAATTAAATGTGGTCACATTCAAGAAATTATAAAATCTTATCTTGAGTGCAGAATAAGATTTGTTAAATAAAAAAATTAATAAAAATACAGGTGAATAATTGTCTGTCTTCTGTTACTTGTGTTTTACTCATGATAAGAGTAATGATATTGAAAGAATAATTAGATGCATCTTTTGTTTACTGTGTAGTTCTGCAATTAAAGATATTTCCTAAGACATCCAATTTCCTAAGTCAAATTCTCTTGGTTGAAGGGCTCGTAATCCATGGTACACAAAATCAAATACTCTGTCCATTTCACTTTATATGTCTTAGTTTGACTGCACAAAAAGTAAGAAAAATAAGAACGACTTTGGATTCATATGATCCTAAATTAAAGATATGCATACGACGACAACAACTACTCAATAAAATTTCACTAGTAGAATTTGGGAAGGTAGTGTTTACACAAACTTTATCCTACTATGAGGGAATCGAGAGCCTGTTTCCGAAAGACCCTCGGGTCAAGAAGGTGAAAAGAGATAATATATCAGTACCATCAACATATACCACAAGAATAATAAAGCACCATAAAGACCCGAAAATAGATGAAAAGAAAAAATAATAGCCAGTAAATAGACATGACACTACGACAGACGAAAAAGTAGCTAGTGAGAACACAATATTAACCACTTGCAGTAAATAAAAAATACGCATATTGTATTAAAATGTAAGCGGTGAAAGGAATAACGAAAGGAATAATTTTATAGATGACAATAATTTTTAACCTTCAAAATAGTTTACATAAACTATTCCATTCGCTCTACTTAATGTGACGATATCGTTAATCAGTACGGAGTTTAATAAAAAAATATTTTTTTTAAAACCTATAGTCTAAACCGATAATAATTGTATGGCTACAAATTTTTTGAAATTTGTAGTCTTAAATATGTCATAATTCATTTGTGTGATTATAAAAGCTTCTGATTAAATATAAAATGAGAAGCGTAAAGTTAATTCTTTCCAAATTTAGTAGTGTGTCATTCTTTTTGTACGAACTAATAAGAAAAGTATATTATATAAACTCGAACGGGAGAACAGTAATATTCACGTACTTAGTTATTAAACAAAATGATTCACGAGTAACGAATGTGTAGAGCGTAGCGGATACTACAATCTCAAAGTATATTGATAAGAACTAAAGATCTATTACAATTGCTAGTAGCCGAACCAACTCTCCAATTGCAGGCTAACAATAGAAATACTGAATATAAGATAGTTGTAGATATAGGAGAAGATATACAGATAGAAGAAGGGAGATGAGAAGCTTAGACTCAGAGCAAGGAGATGAGAGGAACAAACATTTTCTTGTTCAACAGTAGGCATATCCCCAAAATCTCCAACCACCTTCCCTTTTAGCAGAACCATTACGCCCACCAATCCACCTGGATCCCAAATTAACCTGGCCCAATTATTTGTTCTCAGCCCAATAGCTATTTGTATGATATTGGACTGGGGTTGATTCTTAACATAGATTTTCTAATTTATTTGTAGAATCTACGTTCTCACACATTCTTAAATCTATTGGTATTAATTTTTTTGGTGAAGAAAAAAATATTATTAATCACCCTAACAATAACTGTACGACTTTGAAACTGTATAAATAGGAAAGCTAGGTGTTGCTACCTATAATCTTCCTATAGTCGCAAAATCTAGACTCTATGTGTTCTGCACGTCATGGCCTTTATCTGTATAATCCATCTATCCACTCCCTTTCCCTCCTACTTTCCTTCTTAGTAAGTGTACTATAATTCCTTATTTTACAGTCCTTCTGAATTTGAGTATAGAGAGTCCTTGCGCTAGGGACTCGTTGATGCCGTAATGTTTCATTACGAGCATTCCATATGAAGTACACTAGTGCTGCAAGTAATGTTTTTACGAATGATCTACATCTTTCTCCTTTGACTCCTCTTATTAGCCTTCTCCACATCCCATATAATGTAGTATTTTGTATCGCAATATTCAACCACGTTAACATTGCGATTAGGTAAGTTTTTAAGAATTGGCATTCATAGAACAAGTGTTCTGACGTCTCAGATATAAAGACCTCAGTTTCTTTTACTGAAAGATTTTTATAGAGTGTTTCTGTAATTGCTCTGCTACAAGCACATGAACTGAATAATGCCCACTCGGCAATGAAATATATAGAAACAGCCCATTACGAGCTCTTTTGCTTCATCTGGTGTAATTCCATAATGTTTGTCATTATCTCATAGTAATGTAGAGATACCTGTACCCCCATCGCGTTATTCTTCTCGACCATATTAAAAATTGCCTTTTTAGTATTAGAAGGAAAAGTAGCACAACCATTTAGTATTATGCAACTCAAAACTACAAGCTAAGAATCTCGTAGTAAAGGTTGCTTAATTACAAGCGCAAACTCTTCATCCCAATTTGGATTTTTAGACTCAACAAATAAAATCTCCTCTAAGACAGATTTCTCAATAACTGAAACCTCATTAACTATTGCGAACTTCTTATCATGTTGCTGTACATACTCGTAGCAATTCAGAAAAGGAATCAACCATGATTTCTTATATGACACATGACCGAGTAACTCTAAAGCATCTTTTTTGGGACTTTCAGTGAACACCTTGTTCACATGGCTTATTTTTCTTACTTCCAAAGCGAAGCCAGTCGCAGGGAACATGATCTTTGCATTTGGGTTTTCAACACAGGATAAAAGCAAGGGTGATTAATCATAAGAAAATGGACATGAATCATCATGCACAAATTGATATAGCAAAACAAAGTCAGTTCCTTATGAATTTTGTCAAGCACTTTGTCTTCATGGTTTGCTAGAGTTGTAGTGTCACAATCTGTATAATTTGTAGGTTCAAGTTCAACAAAGTCTGAAGCAGCTGGATTTTACGAGATGGAACTGAAGATAGCAATTCATTAGAATCACGCTCGTCAACTCCGTTGGACAATTTATCGAAGATATTGGCTGCCTCTGAGTTTCCATAATTGAAGGCGACTTCCAAGCCAGACAAGTTTGGGATATGGATCAGAGTTGCAAGTGGAGATATAGAGGTCGCTTGTGGAACCAATGCGGCATAACTCACGTTGTCAACACGGGCTCGTGAAGTATCTTCCCTACTCACTGAATCTGTAAAAGTCCTTTGTCAAAATCGTATACGCAATTTTTCTTTAAAATGCGTCCAATCAAAGAATTGTTTATTTTGACAAGCAAGAGCTTTACCATCAAGGTAGAAGCAAGGAAGAGATAGCTAGTCCGTCTTTGAGAAGCTAAGGTATGTAAAGTACAACTCAGCCCGAAAAATCTAGCTATCCAAGTTGTCGTCGCCGGAGTCCGATGGATGAAAGCACCAATACAATGGATACTACAATCTCAAAGTATATTGATAAGTGTTGGCCCATATAAAGGTGAAGTTTTGAAGATTGACAAAGGAACTCAGACATGGACCAGGTCCATCTTGTTAAGCACAATCATGATCAATCCAAACATGTGAGATGCACGTGAATGAGATAAACCTAACTTATCAAAAGTAATATCTCCTGATCATGATCGAAAAGATTGCATGTTGGATATGGAGAAAGACTCCTTACACAAAGAGAATCGGGGTTATGTAAAGGATATAATTAGAGTATGAGTTCAACTAGAACTCTTCCACCATTGAAGAGTAGCACCTGTATCCTAGTCAATCTCTAATTGCTAACTCCTAAATATCAGCTTTGTTCTCTTTTACAGGTAATGAACATAAGCAAAAGTTAAACGTGAATTGAGAGAAAAATACCAAGTCAATTTGGCAAGCAATTTATGTGTGTTTCAAGCGTGCAAACCTGAAGCTACTTGAACCAGATAAAAGAACTAGTTCCAAGTGTCTGTCTTTTTATTCTAGTTCAATTGTAGTAGGTAATTTTACATAGTACCTTTCAGCTTTTATAGAAACAATTGTATTAGGTACTTAGAGTTTTCAAGTTAGAGTTAACTTGAAGTTGTCGCAACAGTTGAGGCTGTGTGCCACAACGGGATTAGAGTTAAACATAGGTTTACAAATGAGTTTTTGTAAATGCAGTTTTTGGCTCAGTGATTTTAGTGGAGAGTTTTGAAAAATCCTACTGGAAGGTAGGTCATGGTTTTTTTTACCTTTTGATCTAGGTGTTTTCCATGTAAAATCTATGCATTCTTTATTTTTTGTACTTATTATTTTGCAATAGTAGTAGTTAGAACACATAGAAGAACCAGGTCCTTCTATAATCAAGTTAAACAAAAATTGGGTACCACACAAATCACCCCCTCTTTTGTGGTATTGAAATCTAAAATATCAATTGGTATCAGAGTGGGTTATCCTTGAAGAGGTTAACACCTTAGGAACAGATCAAGATGAGTGCACCACCTGAAAACTGGGAAGGACAATCCACTGCTAGGCCTTCACTCTACTATTCTTGGTGGAAGAACAAGATGAGGGACCACATCATAGGAGAAGACTATGAACTCTGGGATATAGTTACTGATGGTTCCCTGGGCACTACAAAGAAGAATGTTGAAGGGGTAGACGTGCCAAAGACAAGAGCTGACTGTACTGCTGAAGATTTGAAGAAATGGGAAAAGATTGCCTAGGCCAAGAAATAACTTGTGTGTGGACTAGGTCAATACAAGTACAACAGGATTCAAAGGTGTACCACTGCTAACGAGATATGGGACACCCTACAAGTGGCCCATGAAGGAACTCCTCAAGTAAAGAGATCAAGAGGAACACTGCTATATCCTCAATATGAGAATTTTACCATGCAGGAAGGAGAAACCATCCAAGAAATGTATAAAAAGGTTCACAACACTAACAAATCAACTTATGTCTCTTCAAAGAATTATCCTTGAAGAAGACAAGATTGAGAAAATCTTGACAAGGGTCTTGCCAGTAACTTGGGAAAGAAAAATCACGGCTATTCAAGAATCAAAGAACATTGCTACCCTCAAGTTGGATGAGCTCATCGGAAATCTCACTGACTATGAATTGAGAAGGCAAACCATGAAGATGGATTCTCCCAAGAAGGAAAGAAGCCTGGATCTCAGAATAGCTAAAGGTGTAGACCTAGAGGATGATGAAATAGCTATGATCACAAAGGATTTCAAGAAGTACCTAATGAGATGAAAGGGTTCTTCAAGAGGTGCAACCTTTAACAAACCAAGGGCTCCTGAAAAATAGACCAAAGAGGGATGCTACAAATGTGGTAAGACTGACCACAAGATCAAAAATTGTCCCTAGTGGGAAATTGAATGGAAGAAGGAAAGGGATGAACGAAGAAACATGAAGAAGGAATAGGTTCAACCAAAAAATAACAAAGGATCAACAAAGGCTATGGTTGCTGCTTGGGGAGAAACCTCCTATAAGGATTCAAAAGATGAAGCTGGAGATGAACAAGCACTTATGGCCATTGGAGAATTAGACGATGAATAAGAGGTCTAAGTGAAGGGAAGTAGCCAAATATGACACATGGATAGTGGCTGCTCAAAACATATGACTGGAAGCAAGAACCAGTTTCTTTTACTTGAGGATCTAAAATGATGTAATGTCTCATTTGGAAATTGGAAAAAGGTGAGATCATTGGGGTTGGAAAGGTAGGTAATACAGACTCACATTCCATTAAGAGTGTCTACTTGATTGATGGTTTGAAATATAGTCAAATCAGTGTATCACAACTATGTGACAGAGGTAACCTGGTAGAATTCACCTCTACCAAATGTTTTGTGATTAATCTTACCATTTAAAAGATTGTTTTGCAGGGAAAAAGAGTTAACAATATTTACATTGTAGATTTGTCCACTTTTTTAGAAAATGAACTCACCTGTTTGAGTGTGTTGGACAATGATCCCCTCCGGTGGCCCAAAAGACTTGGTCATGAAAGTCTAAATCAACTCAACAAATTAGTATCCAAGGATCTGGTGATAGGGTTACCTAACATCAAGTTCAAGAAAGACAAAGTTTGTGAGGCTTGTGCAAGGGGGAAGCATGTAAGATCCTCTTTTAAAAGTAAGAAAGTGTTAAGCATTACCATGATGATGGAACTGGTCCATATGGATCTCTACGGTCCAATGAGAACATTATGCAAATGTGGTAAAAGATATGTGATGGTACTTGTTGATGATTACTCTAGGTTTACTTGGGTATTGTTTTTAACATCTAAGGATGAAGCATTTGACATATTTACTGCCTTTGTTAGGAAAACCCAAAAACAACTAGGTAATCAACTTGCATCAATTAGGTCTGATCATGGAACTAAATTTGAAAATGTTAAGTTTGCTCAATTTTATGATGATCATGGTATAGAACATAATTTCTCTGCCTCTAGGACTCCTCAACAAAATGAAGTAGTTGAAAGAAAGAATAGGACTCTTGAAGATATGGCTAGGATTATGCTTCTTTCTAGTAAATTGCCCAATAGCGTTTGGGCAGAGGCTGTAAATACTGCATGTTACATCATAAATAGGTGCATGACTAGACATCTTGTAGAGAAGACACCTATGAGTTACTTAAAGGGAGAAAACTAAATATATCCCATCTTAGAACATTTGAATGCAAGTGCTTTGTGCACAATAATGGAAAGGACTCCCTAGGTAAGTTTGATCCCAGAAGTGATGAGGGAGTATTCTTGGGAAATTCTTCACATAGCAAAGCTTGTAAATTGTACAACAAAAGAACTTTGTGTGTAGAAGAAAGTGCACATGTAGTTTTTGATGAAACTAACATTCTTTCTGAGAGACAGGAACATGAAAATGAAGCTATTGGGCTGGTAAAAGAATTGAGTGAAGTCACAGCTCAAGCTGAAGATGCACCAAAAGAAGGAACAAGTTCTTCCATCCAGGGCAACCTCACAGGGGGAACTGAACAAAGAAGAACTGAAACCAATCCCCTAATGGAACATGTCCATGAGCCTGTTCCTCAGCAACAGAACATGGGAGAAACATCAAACAGAAACTAGTTGGTTGTGAAACCTTACAAGTATCAAAGTTCTCATGCCATTGAACATAATTACTGATCCAACATCTAGAGTTAAAACTAGATCACAATTAAAGAATCTGTGTTTTTTTTATGATTATCTCTTATTGAACCTAAAAATGTTGCTGAGGCTTTGCAGGATGCAGATTGGGTAAATGCAATGCAAGATAAACTCAATCATTTTGAGAGAATTCAAGTTTGACATCTAGTTCCAAGACCCAAGGACAGATCAGTAATTGGCACTAAATGGGTCTTCAAAAATAAGCTTGATGAAGATAGAACAGTTACAAGGAACAAGGCAAGACTGGTGGTCCAAGTTTATAGCCAAGAGGAGGGCATAGATTATTATGAGACCTTTGCTCCAGTTGCAAGACTGGAGGCAATAAGACTCCTCATAGCCTTTGTAGTACACATGGAATTCACTCTTCATTAGATGGATGTCAAAAGTACCTTCCTGAATGGCTTCCTAAAAGAAGAAGTGTTAGTCAAACAATCTCCAGGGTTTGAGAGCAAGGAGTGTCCAGAACATGTGTACAAATTAGACAAGGCTCTCTATGGACTCAAGCAGGATCCTAGAGCATGGTATGAACGATTGTCCAAATTCCTGCTTGAACATGGCTACAAGAGAGGTAAAATTGACAGTACTCTATTCCTGAGAGTATGATGGGTCAGCTTAACTTTTTCTTAGGCTTACATATCAAACAAAAGCCAAATGGAACCATAATACATTAGAAGAATATGCAAAAGCATTGATTAAGAATTTTAAAATGGATGAATCAAAGGAAATAGACACACCTATTGCAACAACTACTAAATTAGACATAGATAAACCTGGTCCATCTGTTGATCAGAAGTTGTATGGGGGTATTATTGGTTCACTTTTGTATCTTATTGCTAGCAGATCTGACATAGTTTTCAGTGTAGGGCTTTGTGCTCATTTTTAAGAAAATCCTAAGAAATCTCACTTGACTCCTGTCAAGAGGATACTGAGATATTTCAAAGGCACTACTGATCTTTGTCTTTGTTACCCTAAAGGTAGTAACTTTAATCTAGTGGGATATGTTGATGCTGACTATGTAGGTTTTCTTGTGGATATGAAGAGCACCTCAGGTATGGCTCATTTTTTTGGTTCATGTCTGGTATCATGGGCCACTAAAAAGAAGAATTCAGTGGCCTTATCCACTACTGAGGCTGAATATGTTGTTTCTACCTCTTGTTGTGCTCAATTGCTATGGATCAAACATCAGCTGATAGATTTTGGCATTGGAGTTAGTTGTATTCCTATCTTTTGTGATAACACTAGTTCTATAAGTATGATAAAGAACCCATTTCATCATAATAGGACTACGCACATAGATGTTAGACATCACTTCTTAAGGGACAACTATGAGAAAGGATTGACTACCATAGAATTTTGTGCTACTGATAAACAAATTGCTGACATCTTTACTAAAGCACTGAGTAAAGAAAGCTTTGAAAGGAACATGTTAGAATTAGGAATGATTAAGATCAACTAATGGGACCAGCTCAGAATGCACAATGAAAAAAAAAAATTGGCTAAGAAATCTGGAACTTGTGTAAATATCTAGTTTAATTTTTACTCAACCTCATACTGTAAATAGTATACTCCTGTGACAGGTGTTGATATGACTCACTGATCTATAACAAATTTTTCTTTATTGTGGTAAATTGAGGCATGATCAAAAAAATTCTTAATGAAGAACCTGGTTCATCAGTAATGATTTATCTTAATGAGAAGGTATATTTTCTATACTCTGCACAATTAGAAATATAAATATTTAAATCATGAGGAGAGGCCTACCATTGTTCAATACATTATAAAATCCTATCCGTTTTTTTTTTTGAACCAGTTTCGTCCTTATTAGAATTCTCACCACAAAAATGTCTTAAATCAAGGGAAGCCTAACCGTTCTGCAACATGCAGTTTCAGGTTGATTAGACCTCTAATTGACCGCTAAAGCTACCATTATCCATTAAATTACTCTTTCCCTTTAAATACCCATTATTACCTTCTGCCACCCTTATTATTCCTAACCGTCAAAAATCCTTTTTCACTCTAAATTGTTTTCTTCTCCAAAAGCCTAACTCACTAACTCTCTCAATCCATCAGCTACAATGTCGAACACTCAAGATAACCCACGGACTCCTCCACCACCATCCCCTTCTGGTTCTTCCACACCTTCTCCACCCAGTACAAACCCTCAGCCTAAGAAAAGACGTGTCAAAATGCTAGCTCAAAAAATTGTAGCCTCAGGTGCATTGTCAAAGAGATTAAACGCACAATTGAAGGCTGCTCAAGCCCAAGATTCTAAAAACTCAGAAGATTCGTTCATATCTACGAGTGAGGGGGAAGGACCTGAGTCTTCTAACTTTGAGAAGGCTCAAAACCACCCTTCTAAGGTAAGTTCTGTTTTGGCTAAAAATTTAGAAAATAGGTTTGTTTTGGTTGGGTCTGTCAGGAATGTGGAGTTGCCTGAATTGGGAAGAAGATGAGGTAAAAAGAAAATGAGAGAGGGTGCAAGCTGTGATGTGAGGGGAATATGGGTAGAAGTGGTTGATTCATCACCCCTTTCTAAGACGATTATACCAGCAATTTATGGGGCTGAAGTTGAAATTGTAGGAGAAAGTGGCAAGAAAAAGGGGGAAGTGGATCATAGGAGGATGTTAATGGTTTGGTCAATTTAAGTTCTCATGTGCATTAACCCAGTTCATATATTGAAGAAACCCTAGAAGACCTTCTGAAGAAAGCAGGTGATAGTTATAATCCCAAGAAAAGGAGAAAACCCACACCTAAGATTCCTAATACTGCAAAGCCTTTCAAGAAAAGAAAGCCTTCTTCCCCAACAACTGCTGAAATTCCCTTATCCAAGGGAAGAGCCACAAGAAGTAGGGTGAAATAGAGTGAGAGTGAACTACAAAAGGCTTTGGATGAAAGCAAGAAGAAGAGGATAGATAAAGAAAAAGGTAAGGTTGTAGAGTCCTCTGAAGCTGTTGATATTGAGGAGATAGAACAGTTCCATCTAGAGGAATAAACAACAATGGAGGTTCAGACTCCCAAGCCCAAAAAGAC
The DNA here is from genome assembly GCA_026770625.1 of Nicotiana glauca. Lineage (NCBI taxonomy): Eukaryota > Viridiplantae > Streptophyta > Magnoliopsida > Solanales > Solanaceae > Nicotiana > Nicotiana glauca. The sequence continues at coordinate 34,718 of MU720878.1, forward strand.
CAAGACTTCTTCTAAGAAGTCTTCCTATATGTCCAAGACTACCAAGCCCTCATTGGCCAAAAGGATAAGGTCTGCAGTGAAAAACAAACAAGTTAGAATTACTGAGGAGGAGGAATGGAGTGGTGAAGAAGAAAGTGATTCTGATGGTGAACAAGATAAGCTGGTGAAGTTTGGCAAGAGAAAATTTTTGAAGGGTATATTGATGAAAGACCTGGTGTAACCAGGAATGGTAAGATTGGTGGATGCTTTAGCTGCTCAGGGCTGGAAGGACATGGTCCTTCAGATGGATGGAAGGATAGTTAGGAATGAGATTATTGAGTTAATGGCAAATGCAGAGGTTAAGAATGGCAGAGTTAGCAGCCCAGTGAAAGGATTTCAAGTGAACTTTGATGCAAAAAACCTAGGTGAGATCCTTAACATACCCTCTGGAGGGTATGATGACTACATAAGGCAAAGGTGGCCATGTGTAGACTCCTTTCCTATTGCCCTTGAAATTACCAGGAGATTCTGTGATGCTGCAGATGTGAATGAAGCTAGGGCTATTAAAAAGAATGAAATGAGGCCACATCACAAAGTCTTGTTTGAATTTTTCAACAAATATTTGTTGTCTCGACGGGAAAGGAGATACACTTCTAATTACATGGACTTGGTGTTAATGGAGTGTCTTGAAAGTACAAGGCAGATCAACTGGCTTGCGTTCATTATCAAGCTGTTGGATTGGGTTATCAATGGCTCCAAGGCCCATGCCACTCCTTATGGGTTCATTTTGACTACTGTTCTTGATCCCTGCAAGGTGCCACTGAAGATGTGGGAAATGACCTCAAGCAAAGATCACTTTGGAATCAACACTTTGATTGTCTATGATTATGAGATCATTGTCATTCCCAATGAACCTGGTTCATCTAAGAAGACACCTATAAATAGCAAAGTCAGAGCCCTAGTGCAGGAGAATGGAGCAAAGGATGCTGAGATAGCTAGGCTGAAGGCTCGCTTAGCAAAGGTTGAATCTGAGACGGATACTCTTAGAACTGAGCTCACCAAGGAAAATGAGAAGAATGATGGGATCCTTCAGAATATGCTGAACTTTCTCCAACCCCAAAAACCAACCCTCTAGCTCCCCCAAGCCTTAGGATTTCTAGTTTTCCTCTCCTGAACCTGTCTAGCACCACCAATGACCCAGATTAGGGATTTTTCTTTCTTTTTGCTCATGTTTTGAATGTTTTTTTCTTTCTGGTTATGGATTGTGATAGTAACATATCTTCTATCAATGATATCTACTGTTCGGTTTTTTGCTCTTGTTGATTGCTATTATTTCCTTGATAGTTTAAATATGTTTGTCTGATTACTGATGATTGATCTATGATTGCACTTGTAGTTGCCCTAGTGCTCATGAGTAATTATTAAATTCTGGGACTCACACTTTGTTTATGCAACTTTTCGATGATGCCAAAAGGGAGAAGATATATTGTGCTTTACATATTCCGAATAAGTGATGTTTTTAACCTAATTAACCTGGTCTTTGATGATAAGTGAAGTTTTCTAAACTTTGTATTGATGAATAAGTTGAGTTCTGACAGGGCTTAAGTGAGTGAAAAGCATCGAGTTTGTCATCATCAAAAAGTGGAAACTCGTTGGCCCAAGTAAAGGTGAAGTTTTGAAGACTGACAAAGGAACTCAGACATGGACCAGGTCCATCTTGTGAAGCACAGTCGTGATCAACCCAAACATGTTTGATGCATGTGAAGGAGATAAACCTAACTTATCAGAAGCAATATCTCCTGATCATGATAAAAAAGGTTGCATATTGGATAAGGAGAAAGATCCCTTACACAAAAAGAACATGAGTTATGAAAATGATAGAGTTAGAGTATGAGTTCAACTAGAACTCTTCCACCATGGAAGAGTAGCATCTGTATCCTAGTCAATCTCTAATTGATAACTCCTTAAATATCGGTGTTGTTCTCTTTTACAGGTAATGCACATAAGTAGAAGTTAAATGTGAATTGAGAGCAAAATAGCAAGGCAATTTTGCAAGCAATTTATGTGTGTTTCAAGCATGCAAACCTGAAGCTACTTGAACCAGATAAAAGAACCAGTTCCAAGTGTCTGTCTTTTTATTCTAGTTCAATTGTAGTAAGTGATTTTACATTGTACTTTTCAGCTTTTATAGAAGCAATTGTATTAGGTACTTAGAGTTTTTAAGTTAGAGTTAATTTGAAGTTTTCGCAACAGTCGAGGTTGTGTGCCACAACGAGATTAGAGTTAATCCTAGGTTTACAATTTTTTTGTTTTTGAAATGTAATTTTTGGCTCAGTGATTTTAGTGGAGAGTTTGGAAAAATCCTACTGGAAGGTAGGTCGTGATATTTTCACCTTTTGAGCCAAGTGTTTTTCATATAAAATCTCTATGTTCTTTATTTTCTGTAGTTATTATTCTGCAACAGTAGTAGTTGGAACACATAGATAAACCAAGTCCTTATATAATCAAGTTAAATGAAAATTGGGTACCAAACAAATCACCCCTCCCCCATGTGGTATTAAAGTCTAACACATCAATAAGAACTAAAGGTCTATTATAACTACTAGTAGCTGAATCAACTCTCAAATTGTAGGATAATAATAGAAATATTAAATATAATTTAGCTGTAGATATAGGGGAAGATACAAAGATAGAAGAAGGGAGATGAGAGGAACGAATATTTTCTTCTTCAACATTAGACATATCCCCAAAATTTCAGACCACCATCCCTTTTAACAGAACCATTACGCCCACCAATCCACCTGGATCCCAAATTAACCTGGCCCAATTATTTGTTCTCCGCCCAATAGCTATTTGTATGACATTGGACTGAGGCTGATTCATAACATAGAGTTTCCAATTTATTTGGAGAATATAAGTACTCACACATTCTTAAATCTATTGATATTATTTTTTTGTTGGTAAAGAAAAAAATATTATTGATCACCCTAACAATAATTGTACGACATTGAAACTGTACAAACTAGCAAATCTAGGTGTTGCTACCTATAATCTTCCCATAGTCACAAAACCTAGACATTATGTGTTCTGCACGTCATTGCCTTTGTCTGTATAATCCATCTATCCACTCCCTTTCCCTCCTACTTTCCTTCTTAGTAAGTGTACTATCATTCCTTATTTTACAATCCTTCCGAATTTGAGTATAGAGAGTCCTTGGGCTAGGGACCCGTTGATGCCATAATGCTTCATTGCGAGCCTTCCATATGTAGTACACTAGTGCTGCAAGTAATGTCTTTATGAATGATCTACATATTTCTCCTTTGACTCATCTTATTAGCCTTCTCCAAATCCTTTGTAATGTAGTATTTTGTATCGCAATGTTCAACCATGTTCACACTGTGACTAGGCAAGTGTTTGAGAATTGGCATTCAAAGAACAAGTGTTCTGACGTCTCAAGAGCATTGTCAGATATTGTGCAGTTTGTTTCTTTGATTATCCTTATCTTTTGTATTTTTTCTCGTGTTAGTACTCGTTTGTGCCCAAACAACCAGCACATGAAGCTATGTTTAGGCACATTTCCTTAGTTTTATACCTAGGTGCTCCAAGTCCATTTCTTAAGGTTTCCTCTTCTCCGAAGATAACCACTTTTCATGGTATACCTGCCGCTCCTTGTCAACCACCCTTTTTCCACATAACCTTGTGTAAACCTATCCCTAATCATACATATTTTCCTCTAATACCAGCAACAGTCATTGGGAGGTTTGTATGGCTACCAAGAGCTACCCTGTAAGTAGATATGGTCAATCCATTTCACCCACAAGTTATTTGTTTTATGAGCAATATTCCGCACATACTTGGATATTGCACCCTCATTCCATATTATCCTATTTGTGATTCCAAAAAACCCCAGTTTCTTTGGTCTGCAGACCAAGTCTCATGCTATCAGTGGTGACTTGTTAGTTACATCATTTCCATCCCATAGGAAGTTTCTACATATTATTATTATCTTTTTCATCATTACTTTAGGTAGAGGAAAAATGGATGCCTAATATGTGTGAACATGTAACAAGTCTGAGTTAATAAGTTGCACTCGGCCTGCATATAATAAGTTCCTCAATTCCCATGCTATTATCTTGGTTGTCATTTTGTCTACCAGTATCTCACTTTCTATACTAGTGAGCTTCTTAGTTGAAATTGGTATCCCAGGTGTTAGAATGGTAGAAATCCCTTTTGGTACCTTGTGATGTTGCATAAGTCAGCAATACACTGTTGATCTATATTGGAACTGAATATATTTGACTTCCTTGCATTAGTGCATAGGCCTGAAGCACTCGAGAAAGCCTGTAAACCTCTTAACATCAGTAGTACTGAATGATAGGTTCCTTTGCTAAATAAAAGGACATCATCAACAAAGCATAGATGATTCAGCCTTAATGCCTTACATTTTGTATGATACTCAAAGCTTGTCATGTTAGCTACCCTTCCCATTATTCTGGAAAAGTATTCCATGCAAATGACAAAAATCAATGGAGAGATTGAGTCGCCCTGTCTCAGTCCTCGCTTACCCAAAATATTTACATACAACCCCCATTCAAAGCAATGATGTATTGTGTTGTTGATATGCAAGTCACCACCTATTTGATGAATTTCACAGGGAAGTTCATTGAATGTAACATTTCCTCCACAAATCCTCATTCGACAGAGTCATATGCTTTCTTGAGGTCAATTTTTATCCCGCAACTCTTGGTGATGGATTGCCTATTATAGAGCCTTACTAGGTTTTGATAGAAGGATATTTTGCACTATACTTCTTCCAGCTACAAATGCACTTTGGTTGTCGGATATCAGATCAGGATTGAGCCTATTATATAGCATCTTCGATATGATATTATAGATTGTATTGCAAGAAGCTATTGGTCTGTAATCCCCTACATTGGATGGATGTGCACTCTTTGGTATCAATGTAATAATTGTGTTATTCAATACTTTAAACATTTTTCCACTTCTAAAAAATTCAATCACAACATCTACCAAATATTTCCCTGCTATTTTCCATCTATCTTTAAAGAATTGACTACTAAAGCCATCTAGGCCTGGTGACTTGTTTCCAGCAATTGCCTAGAGTACCTTCTTGACTTCATTTTCAATAAAGTTATCTTCTATTTGTGTTATTTTTACAAAAGTTACTTGTCATACCTCTTTTTTCTTACTATACCCCCGCAAAAGGGATATAATAGAGGGAGTTATTTCCAATTTAAAGTGACAATCGAAACGAGATTGTTTAATTAAAAATCAGAGTCGCCACTTGAGAGATTTATGGTGTTCGAAGTCACCGATTTAAATACCGAATCGAGAAAAAGAATGATTATGTTTAACGGTTCGCGAACCAGAAATCCAGGTAAGGAATTATGTTAACCCGGGAGAAGGTATTAGGCATTCCTGAGTTCCGTGGTTCTAGCACGGTCGCTCAACTATTATATTCGGCTTGGCTATCTGATTTCAAATAATTATAAACCTATGTGCAAATTTTATTTTAAACCGCTTTTATTTATTTTTTATTAAAGAAGATTGCAACGTCGTTAGAACACGTCATGAATCACGTCACATAAATGCACCCATGACCTTTGACATATTTTAACTTCGTTGGGATTTAGATTTGGATCACATAAATGTGCACCCGAGTTTAGGAAGGTAAAATTATTAAAAAGCGCGCCTAAAGTGACTAATGTATTATTAACTTTGTGGGAGGCCATGAAAATTCACTAAATGGCACGTCCCGAGTTCTAAAATATTTTTAATGACATAAAGAGGGCCACACTGTTTATGATTTTTATTTGGCGCGGCGTACCTCATTTTTATTTTAAGACCAACCTAAAGGAACTATGATTTTCCATTAAGTATTGTCTCTAAAAATGCCTTGATTAACTAGCATTGTGAATTGCTATCATTAAAAGTAATCAAAGAAGTTGGGTCTCAAAACTGGTTCAGTCATGTTCATGAAAGAGTTGTCCAAGCGTGGGCCTTACACAAACCACTCTGGGCCCAAATTCTATTCAAATAAGGGCCGTCAGGTTTGGCTCATAAATGAGCCCAATTCCAAATCACGTATGGATTTAACAATTATTCAAATTAACTTGGGCCCAATTGACCCAAGTTAACGGGTGAAATAACCATTCAAAGCATTTCCAAGCTATTCAATTCATGCAAACAAACATAATCTAATCGTGGATTCAAATTCTAAAGGCCAACTTAATTCTAGTTCAGCATTCTTCAAAAACAGAAAACAAGCTATATTCAAATGGTTCAAAATTTAAAACTATTTATAACATCATTCACGGAGCAGGAAACAAAGAATGAAAATTTAACAATTTTTCAAACAAGACCTAATCCAAATCTTTAACTAATCCGTTCAGAGAGAAAGAAAAGCAAAGAAAAAGAAGAAGAGGAAAAAACTGAAATACCTAACAAATAACTTAGAACAGAGGAACTCACTGTTTTGTCTCGACCTGGTGACTGACTTTTTCGATTTAAATCACCCAATAAGGTCGAGCACTTGTTCTTTGTTAAGAACAAGTGAAAGCCCTTATTCGGTGACAAAATTAGTCTCTACGCTTTCAAGGAACCGGAACCCTAATCTGGATTTTGGCTTTTAAGACTCGAACCCTTTGATTCAAGGTTCGAGTCGGTTGGGCCATATTCAAAGGACACAGGTTAGGGCTTAGGGTATAGGGGGTGAGGGGATCATGGGGTGTTGATTTGGGATGATTTGGGGGTGGCGCCGCCACTAGGGAATCTTGTGGCAGCGCTAGGATTCCTGGCTTTAAACTGATATTCGACGGATTCTGGGTTAATTTGAGGGAAGGTGGTCGGGGATTTGGCACGAGGACATTGAGCGGATCATATGGTGTTAAGGTGAAGGCGAACAGAAACTTGTCGCCGGAGAGTCCGTTTGGTTTTTTGGAGATTCGAGATGTTGGGCTGGGATTCGAAGAAAATTGAGTGTGGATCGGGGATGGGGAGGTCAAGGTGAATCGATGGTGTAAAACTGGAGGTCATCGGACGTCCTCCGCCGGCAGAGGCAATTTCTGGATGGCGGTTCACGGTGGGGACGACGGGTTTAGAGATTGGTCTCTAAATCTATGAGAGAGACGGTGACGGGGGGTCTGAGGGGGGTGGGGTGTATGATTTCCTTTTATATGGGTTTAATGATTGATTGCAGGCCGTTAGATCAGCTGAGATCAACGGCCTGGATCAATCACTTGAGGCAAACGATGTCGTTTAAACACTCCAGGGACTGGTCGGGCCCAGTTTGATCGGGTCGGGGCTAGATCGGGTGAGGGCTGTACATTTTAGACCGTTGGATCAAGTGGATGTTAACGGCTCAGATCAAACAAACTGAAACGACGTCGTTTCGTCGATATACTGGAGATGGACTGAACCGTTTGATATAATGAGATCGACGGTCCAGATGTATTTGCCCATAACGATGTCGTTTGGATGCCGGCAGTTGGACTGGGTCATTGGGGTGTTTGGTTTAGGCCTTTTAAATCCGATTTGTTTTTGGCCCAATTCCATTTCCTCTTAATTATTTTCCCTCCCTATTTGTTAAATTATTTTCTAAAATTAATACTAATAATCCTAAACTAAATTGCAATCCTAAATTAACTTAAAAATACTAAGTAATGCTTACTAACAATTATCACACATAATTATTTAATAAATTGAAAGAAAACACGAAATTCGACATCAGCTACCAAAACATATATGCAAAAATACATTATTTTCTTGATTTTCTATTTTTCAAAAACACTTAGTTTAACAATTAATTCTGAAATGCCTAATAAAATTTAAATACAATTGCCACATATTTTTTGTATTTTCCATTAATTTAAAACAAATAAACATGCATGGACAAAACCACCACAAGAATTCACAGAAATTGCACACAAAGGAAAACCTATTTTCTTTTGAGTTTTACGGGAATAATTCCTGTGAGGCAAAAATCACGTGCTCACAGCTACCCCTCTTTGCTCGTAAACACAAAGAGTTTTTGTGAAAAGACAAAGTCAGTGGATACGAGTGATTTTTTCCTGATTGAGTACTCCATGTGAAGCATTTTTGAAAGATTTCGACCGAATCTCTGCTTCAAAGGTTTCCTACATATCCCTGGCTAAAAGGGAATCAGGTCAATGTAGTTCGGGATGTTTTGGTAGCTGGGACTACCATGAAGCTGTGTTTACTGTTGCTGCAGCTGCTGCTACTACTTGTTGACCCCTTATTACACCATGCTAAAGAAAAATAAGAGGCTAGAATAAACTATAGCCTGTGAATTACAAAGACTCCTTTTTGGACTTGTTCTGCGACTGTTGTTGCCTTGTCGACTTATATTTCTCTACAACATTTCTTTTGTTGTTGTCTTGTACGGACTACTTGACTTGAACTGTATTTCTCCGCTCTCCAGGCGAGTAACTTATTGCTGATCCTTTAAATATTTTCTCTTGATTATCGTCGTCTTTCTCTGTTCTCTAGGCAGGCTCCTGACTTAGAAACTTAAATGTATTCCTTTATTTTCCAGGAGGGCTCCTGACTTCTTGACTTTAATTGTGTTCCTCTGTTCTCCGGGCGGGCTCCTGTATTTACGATTTAATTATATTCCTCTATTCTCCAGGCGGGCTCCTGACTTCTTTACTTTAATTGTATTCCTCTGTTCTTCAGGCAGGCTCCTGACTTCTTTACTTTAATTGTATTCCTCTATTCTCCAGGCGGTCTCCTGACTTCAAACTTGAAAGATACACCTCTGTTCTCCAGGCGGGCTCCTAACTTCAAAAACTATAAAAGGTACGCCTATATTCTCCAGGAAGGCTCCTGACTTCAACAACTTAAAAGATACACCTCTGTTCTCCAGGCGGGCTCCTGATTTCAAACTTAAAAGCTACGCCTCTGTTCTCCAGGCGGGCTCCTGACTTCAAAATATTAAAAGTACACCTCTGTTCTCCAGACAGGCTCCTAGACTTCAACAACTTAAAAATGTACACCTCTGTTCTCCAAGCGGGCTCCTAACTTCAAAACTCTAAAAATACACCTCTATTGTTACTTGACATTGTTTTCCCTTGCATCTTGAACCATTTTCTCTTGAAACTTGAATTATCTTCCTTCGAAACTTCTTTCCCTTAAAACTTGTGTTGTCGTGCTTTCCTTTGAAACCTGCATTATCTTCCTTCGAAACTTCTTTCCCTTAAAACTTGTGTTGTCGTGCTTTCCTTTGAAACCTGCATTATCTTCCTTCGAAACTGCTTTCCCTTAAAACTTGTGTTGTCGTGCTTTCCTTTGAAACTTGAATTGTCTTCCCTTGAAACTGCTTTTCCTTAAAACTTTAGTTGTCTTCCCTGTTCTATTTGGTGCCTGTCTTTCCTTACGGTGGGTTTCTCCGAAACAAACGAGATTTTCTGCCCCTGTTTCACTCAAAGAAAAATCTTGTCAGTTTAAAATGTGGTGGTTGGTTGTGATACTCTTGCTGAAGATGGTTTTTTCTTCGCTCCTCTCCATGCTCTGCTTTGTCCGACTGCCTTGAACTTGGTTGAGAACTTCCGACTTTTCGACTACTCCTTGGTCACAAACTTACCAATTATTATTTCTAGTCTTCTTATCTGACCCCATATATTCCATGACAACTGATTTTCACTTGAAGATCTTGCCTGTTTACTGATTAACCACTTTCTCTGTCATCCGTATCACTGAAATACCTTTTCTCCGTTCAGACCCAATATCCTCTATTTGTTGCATTGCTCATGAGCTGGCACCTAACCGACCTTTGTGTCTCACATGAACCCCGAGTCACGTTCAGTCCAATCACTCCATGCATATACTGTTCTTCCTTGACTTAAACTACTGGCCTTGGCCTGGAAGTCTGTTGCCCATTTACTCGACATGGCAACTTATTTCCATTTGAAAACCCTGCTAGTTCCTTGACTAAGCACTTCCTTTATAAACCTTAAACCAGAAAATACCTCTCTTTGTTTGAATCCAATATCTATTGTATTTCTCCTGGACCGACATCTTCCCAACCCTTGTGTTTCATATGATCCCCAAGCATATTGCGTGTTACCAACTTCAGCACGCATGTCTCCCTTTCCCGATTTAAACCATTGGCCTTGGCCTTGAGGACTATAACCTTTGACTTCTGTTTGGAATGTCTTGGTTGTCACCGGTCCAACCCTTTTGTCAATCTCATCACAGAATATACCTTTGATCCATTTACCCAACACCCTCCATCTGTCTCATTCTCCATGAACTGATATGGATAAAACCTTTGTATTTTGCAGGGATCCCAAAGCATGTTGATTATTACCATCTCAGTGCCCTAGTTGTTCTTTCCTGACTTATGCCACTTTGATGTACTAGCACAGATCTTGTCTTGTGCAATTGGGAAGCTGATGGCAAATTTGGAAGTCATTTCTTACTTGTTTTGCCCAGACAGACTCAGGAAGAAGAAGTGAACAAGAAAAAAGGAGTAGTATAAAGGACAAAAGAGAAATATGATTCTTGAGAAGAAAAACTACAAGGTAGAAACCTATCGGTTGTAGATACTAACTCTAATGACCGTGACATACACTTGCGGCCTATTCTATTAAGTAATTCCGATGTTCAGTACTTGTCATACTTTCTTCCGTGGAAAAGGACTTCCATGCTTCGCATACCGAATCAAATTCACAATCATGATTTCAACTTGTAGTGCCTGAAACGTTTTCATTATCAAACCTCTCTCTTTTGGTCTTTCTCTATCCTTATAGTCTCCTCAAAGTGCCCGTGAAGGTTTTCACTAATGAGACTCTCTCATTTTTTTTATTTCTCTCGGCTTTCATTGCCTTACGGTGCTCGTGAGGTTTTTCACCACTAAGAGTCTCTCATTTTCATTTTCTCAGTTTTACAGTACCCGTGAGAGTTTTGACCAATAAGACTCTTATTTTTATTGTTCTTGTTTGGACCAGAGTGTTTCCCCTGGTATGAATCATTTTCACCTACTCGACTTGGCATCTTTTGAAGACTAATCAGAGGGTCTTTCTTTGGACCGTAATGTGGACTTTTGGATAGGTTAGAAAGAAAGGGTATTAGAGGCTCAAAACAAATTAATGTGGGTTTAAAATTACAACCTTCATAACCAGATTTCTTTACAACAACCACAACTTCTGCCCCAGTTTCTTTCTTGGGGAATTTCAGATTTTTGTTCCACTATGACTGAGTCGCAAAGCTGCCTACGTATCCTTCAGAGGAATCAAGTCAAACGTAGTTCACCCAATCCCTCGTTATTATAGTCTTTCTTTTCACTTATTACTATTTTTATTTTTCTTATCTTCTCTTTCCTTTTTTTTCTCTTTTTTATCTTTTTCTTATCTTTCTTTTTCCTTATTTTTCATGCTTGTATCTCTAATCTTTGCTACTGATTCCAAAAGAAGAGTATGAAAGAAAGAAAATAAGGCTCAAAGGGGTAATGAAGGATAAAGTGTTTAGATAGCAGAACAAAATTCCTTCGTCATTCCAATCTTCAAAACATGCCAAGCACAAACAACGCGATTAAACAAACGTTTGTAACATCTTCTGATCGTGCTAACTTGATAGTTGTATTCACACATTTGCTTTCTTCATCTGTTAAAAACACCATTGGGCAACACTCTCCTTCTCATTACCATGAACATCCTCTGTCAATTTGGCCAAGATTTTTCTTTAATTTCCAACTGATGTGGCATGAAACATAAGGTTTCTTTATGTTCTATCAGCCCCATTTTTACATGGTTCGGGCTTCAAATGATCTCAGTCTGTTCTTATTTCCTTCAAGTGCTCCTATCATCTTCCCAATTGCTTCATGATTAACCTTCAACATTAGGCCTAGAACTATATGTGCATGTCATGTCACTAGAGTCGACAAGAAAAGAACTATAAAGAGGGGAGAAAAAAAAGAAAATGACTAGAAATAACAGAAAATAGGACATTGCATTAGACGATGGAACAGTTCGACTAACTAAGAGAAGCAAACTAAACTGCGGTTACAACCCTTAGACAAGCCTAGATGACACTAAATGATATACTACGACCAAAAGAACTGGACAAAATAAAAAGATAAAAGGCCTGAGTTACAAGACAATATCCAGATTACCACCCTAAAATAACCCGGACAACAGAAATGACAACAAACTAAGCCACCAAAGCTCCCCTCTGGTTGACCAAGAAATGGAGCGTCTTTCCAATTACCAAACTCAATATCTTAGCCACTGACGTCTGCATCAGTATTTCCAAAACCATTGTGAACTTAAATATCATCATATTTAGTCAACACGTCCCCAAGAGGATTCGCTTGCTTTCTGTTACTTTCATTGATCACAATTACCCCTTCGCGAATCAATCTTTCTATTTCCTTCTCCAAAGAACGACAATTCTCTATGCTACGCCCTTGGACATTAGAGTGGTAAATGCATCGTACAGTAGGATCAAAGCCTTTTGCATGTGGGTCTAGAGTATAACTGAGGAGCGGCTCAATCAGGCCAGAACGCTCTAGCTTTTCAAACAAACTTGCATAAGATTCCCCAAAAGCATTTTCAGTAGTCTTTTTATTTTATATTGTGGCCTCGGTTGGAATCTTTTGCAGATAGGTGGTTGATACGCCTGATGAGATATTTGTGGCAACGGTGCATACCATCGCGGGCCTCGGGGATATAGAGCATATGGTGGTGCAACATGGACAGGATATCTGGAAAGTGACGTACGATTTAGGGGGTTTTGTGTAGAGAAGTAGTGGTCGGAAGAATTAAAAGGATATCCATGGGGTCGATATGGAGGCCGAGGGTGTTTAGCAAGGACGACCACTGGACTTTGTCGTTGGTGAGGCTCCTCAACATCTTTTCTTTACATGGGAAGATTGTCCCGAGCAACTTGTTCACTCCATCTGAGCCAGAACTTCCTAAAACTTCCTTTAGGTTTCTTTTATATCTGAGATGTGGAGGAGTGATCCGGGATGATGTTTGTGTTGTTCTGAAAATGTCGCACAAAATTCATGAGCCATGTCATCCCACGTATGCCATTTACCGACGTTCTAAAGATTGTACCACTCCAAGGCTGCCCCAGTCAAGCTTTTACTGAAGTACGCCATTAATAAATTGTCTTGCTCACCAACATTCCTCATTTCCGTGCAATATTCCCTCAGATAGGCTACCAGATCTTCACCTTCTTCATTCAAGTTGAACTTTGGTACATTAAACCTTGCGAGCATGCAGACGTCAGGGAGTGTACACAACTCTTGGTAAGATATGCTACCTTGGTCTCCCGTCCCTTGCACGTTTTTTTAAGGACTGTTCTATGTTCCTTAGCGTCTCAAAACTTGGAGGAAGAGTGATGGGGATACTGGGGTGATTGGGAGATGCCAAAGTTTGGGTAAGGACAACATCTGATAAACCAGGTGGTGGCGGTATTGGTGCCTCCCCAACCATCCAAGCCTGATACATGTTTGTTATATGCTGTCTTAACATCCTCACCTCATCAGCCAAACTTGTGTCCTGTTTAACCAACCACTTTGGGGTACTGATATCAACCACCCCAATTTTGTTGTTATCCGCCATCGCCTTTTGGCTTTTATGTTTTAGAGGGGAGTTACTATTTTCGGAACCACAAACCAACCACCTTTTTGGCTATTGAAAATGAACAAAATGGGAGCATCCTGTTAGCGTTAGGCTTTTTTAACAGATAGGTAGACACACATTAAGGAAGCCATGCACCTAAGAAATTAACCATTTCTATCATGCATTTGCTTCAGTTGCATGCGCCATTCCGGCTTCTCATAATTGGTCCCCTTCTTTTAACGTCTCTCAAACTTCCTTTATTTTATTTATTTTTCATTTCACCATTTTTTTCTTCTTTTAGTGGTGGTCAAATATTATGTGGATTGCCTACGTATCATGTCCCCGCATGAATCAGACCGTGCGTAGTTCTGGCCGATAAGTGCCAAATGACTAATAAAATAAATTGGATTTTTCTTTTCAAATTTTCCATAAAAGAAAAATATATTTCTTACGACACATTTATTACAATATCAATGGACTCCAAAAGACTCTAATATCAATATGGCAATACAGCCTAAAATAGACTAACAGACTCTGACTGACAAATACTTTTTTTATATAAAAAAAATCATCACAGTTTCCTAAAAAATTTCATAAAAATATCCGGTCTTGTCAATATGGCCTTTTAGCACTTCGAAGAAGATTTAAAGGCTGTGTTTGCTAACCGGCCAAAAGTTTTAAAAAATGACCAAAGGCGACTGTTCTTGCAAAAACGGCCTTCCGACGTCCCTTTCGGGAATATTTGGCTATTTTTGACAACAACGGCATCATCTAACTTATTTAGAACAACATCAATTTTTTTATTTTTATTTTTAGGCTATTTTTGCAAAAAGGGAAGTTGGACCCGATGGGAGTTGCCTATGTATCTCACATCCGGCGAGAATCAAACTGACGTAGTTCGGGCAAATAAAACAAACTATTTTTGAAAATAAAGACATTTTTTTTCTTTTCATTTGAAAATAGAACAAGCTATTTTTTAAAACAATATTATTTTTCTTTTCCCCTTTTTATTTTATTATATTTTATTTGGCAAACGAAAAATAAGACATTTTTCCCTTTTTTTTTTCATTTTCAAAAAAAAAAATTCGGCAGAGTTTTGACATTATTTGGACATTGGTATTTTCAAAACAGGTGTTTAACTCTCTTAACCCTCTACTTCGTTATTTCTCACTTCTTCACCCTTTTTTTCTTGTTTTTTTTCCAGTTTTTCTCAATATTCAAAAGTAAGTCAGCATGCAAGTCCAAAGCAAATAAATGCACAAATAGCGCGTAAGATGAATTAGGATGACCTTTTTCATTTTAGGTGCACCTGTCCTAGACAGACACTACCCCTGTGTTGAGTCTCCAAAGTCAAAATGCACATGATGCAAATAAACGTTCTTACTAGGGATCCGGCATGAGGCTTTGTTATACTAGATTTAAAACCTGGGTGTATTGTTCTAGACCTGGCTTACCCGAGAGGACAACTTGAGCCAGGGGAGGGGCTGCGTACCGGTAACCAAAAGATCATCCGGCTTTGCAACTTGTCCGAACTTCGTTCTATTTGGGATATGACATTAATATAAAGAAGTCACGACCAACATGCACTTCTCAAGAGAAATAAGAGTGGGGTTTCGTAGCAGTTTATATATACAGTTCAAATAATATCAAATCGGTAAAAGCAACATTTGACACATCAAATCCAAACATGTAATAAAATCAAATAATATACAAGCCAAATACAACAAATATTCCAAGCTCGAATTCTTGAACCCTGAACCAAAGTTCTGGGTTCTTATCCTCAGCAGAGTTGCAGAGCTGTCGCACCTCCTTTTCTTACTACACCCCCGCGAAAGGGATATAATAGAGGGAGTTATTTCCAACTTGAAGTGACAATCGAAATGGGATTGTTTAATTAAAAATTAGAGTCACCACATGGGAGATTTATGGTGTCCCAAGTCACTGGTTTAAATCCCGAATCGAGGAAAAGAATGATTCTATTTAACAGTCTGCCAACTAGAAATTCGGGTAAGGAATTCTATTAATCCGGAAGAAGGTATTAGGCATTCCTGAGTTCCGTGGTTCTAGCACGTGCGCTCAACTGTTATATTCGGCTTGGTTATCTGATTTTAAATAATTATAAACCTATGTGCAAATTTTAATTTTAACTGCTTTTATTTATTTTTTATTAAATAAGATTGCAACGTCGTTAGAATACGTCTCTAATCACGTCACATAAATGCACCCATGACCTTTAACATATTTTAACTTCGTTGGGATTTAGATTTGGGTCACATAAATGTGCACCCGAGTTTAGGAAGGTAAAATTATTTAAAAACACGCCTAAAGTGACTAACGTGTTATTAACTTTGCGGGAGGCCATGAAAATTCGCTAAATGGCACGTCCCGAGTTCTAAAATATTTTTAATGACATAAAGAGGGCCACACAGTTTATAAATTTTATTTGGCACGGCGTACCTCATTTTTATTTTACGGCCAACCTAAAGAAACTATGGGTTTTTATTAAGTATTGTCTCTAAAAATGCCTTGATTAACTAGCATTGTGAATTATTATCATTAAAAGTAATCAAAGAAGTTGGGCCTCAAAACTGGTTCAGTCATGCTCATGAAAGAGTTGTCCAAGCGTGGGCCTTACACAAACTACTCTGGGCCCAAATTCTATTTAAATAAGGGCCGTCAGGTTTGGCTCATAAATGAGCCCAAGTCCAAACCACGTCTGGATTTAACAATTATTCAAATTAAAACATGCTGACCTTAAATTCAATTTGTATATACATATCCAGCTTATGTGTATATTGATAACCGTAACATATTCAAATCTGGAAATTTCACTAGCCAATTAATTTCACTCAATACGTGTTACGAAATTTTATTCGTGGATTGAATCTGGGAATGAACGACTAAAATAAACTAATGCTTTTTGAACCACCAGATGTACTTGATTCTATATGGTTATGAGCATATTGTTTCAAGATTTAATTCAGGCAAATACATTCTAATGCTTGTAATATAACTGAATTAACATCATTAAGTTAGTCTTATATTCTGAATTTAATTGTCATGGTAGACGAACCAAAACCAAACACTTTTGATCTAGCAATATTAACAGAGTAGTTAAGTAACTATAACAGTCTAGCAGTCCAATTTAAACAGTTCGAATAGTCCTAATTATACAAATTATATAAAGTTTCACATAAATATGATTGTTCTACACCTTTAAACCAAAACAAAGCAGGAAAAACTCAGAGGTCAACTCGAATAGCATTTTATCATTTAATTCTTCACATCAGAACTACATTGATCCTTCACAATTCATACGAGACCAAAAGAGTACCTGGAAGTTAAAAATATAAGTAGGAGTGAGACAGCAGGCAGTAGCACCACAACAACAGTAATTTCAGCACAAAATAGTAGTAGCTAAGACCAATTTGCATCCACTTCGAATTCAACAGATGATAGAAGACAGTCCCAAGATTAGCTTCGAACCCACAACACCCCAGCAGACAAAACCAGACTTGAATTGCTCAAGTTCAAAACACTTTTAAACCCAAATGACCAATGCATTAAACAAAAACTGAGACAGGGTTGCAAAAACCCATCGAACCGCAAGAACTGAAGTTGTTTTTGTATTTAGTTCTCAATCTCTCTTAATATGTCTCAATGTATCAGTGTATATCAGAATGTATATCAGAGTATATCAGAGTATTCTTCACTTAATGCTCTCAACCTCTCAATACTCTCAATATCTGTATCTGTTTCTCTCAATCTCTATGTCTAAACCCCCCTTCTCTTAGGGTCTGAATGTCTGTATTTAAAGACTAGAACTAGTCCTCTTTTTTTTCAAACCTTGCACTTTTCGGCCTGTATATTCCCTTCCCATGTGCACCTTAAGCCTTTTATTATTAAACCCATGCTTGTTTCTGATTTCCCACTAACAAAGACACCAGACAGGGTGTATTTTTGCACTACTGACCCTTTTTTTTATTAAACAAATCATCAGTTTAGTGGTCCATTGATATTCAACTGGAAGACCACTAAAACTGAATAATTTTCAGGTTTTAATTCCCAAAATACCACCTGAAACCCCTTATTGCCAATATGGATCAGGCAGGCAAATGGGTCAAGTTGACCCAAATCCGGAAACCATTCGGCAAGACTTGGGCCTAATTGACCCAAGTTAACGGGTGAAATAACCAATTCAAAGCATTTCCGAGCTATTCAATTCAAACAAACAAACACAATCTAATCGTGGATTCAAATTCTAAAGGCCAACTTAATTCTAGTTCAACATTCTTCAAAAACAGAAAACAAGCTATATTCAAATGGTTCAAAATTTAAAACTATTTATAACATCGTTCACAGAGCAGGAAACAAAGAACGAACATTTAAAATTTTTTGAAACAAGATCGAATCCAAATCTTTAACTAATCCGTTTTGAGACAAAGAAAAGCAAAGAAAAAGAAGAAGAGGAAAAAACTGAAATACCTAACAAATAACTTAGAATAGAGGAACTCATCGTTTTGTCCCGACCTGGTGACTGACTTTCTCGATTTAAATCATCCAATAAGGTCGAGCACTTGTTTTTTTTTAAGAACAAGTGAAAGCCCTTATTCGGTGACAAAATCAGTCTCTACCCTCTCAACGAACTGGAACCCTAATCCGGATTTTGGCTTTTAAGACTAGCCGGCTGGGCCATATTCAAAGGACACAGGTTAGAGCTTAGGGTAGAGGGGGGTGAGGGGATCATGAGGTGTTGATTTGGGGGTGGCGCCGCCACCAGGGAATCTTGCAGCGGCGCTAGGGTTCCTGGCTTTAAACTGATATTCAACGGGTTCTGGGTTGATTTGAGGGATGGTGGTCGGGGATTTGGCACGAGGACATTGAGGGGTTCATATGGTGTTAAGGTGGAGGGGAACAGAAACTTGTCGCCGGAGAGTCCATTTGGTTTTTTGGAGATTCGAGAGGCTGGGCTGGGATTCGAAGAAAGATGAGGGTGGATCAGGGATGGGGAGGTCAAGGTGAATCGATGGTGTAAAGTTGGAGGTCATCGGACGTCCTCCGCCGGCGGAGGTAATTTTCGGATGGCGGTTCACGGTGGGGACGACGGGTTCAGAGATTGGTCTATAAATCTATGAGAGAGACGGTAAAGGGGGGTCTGATGGGGGTGGGGTGTATGATTTTCTTTTATATGGGTTTAATGATTGAATGCAGGCTGTAAGATCAGCTCAGATCAACAGCCTGGATCAATCGCTTGAGGCAAACGGTGTCATTTAAACACTCCAAAGACTGGGTCGCTCCCTCTTTGATCGGGTCAGGGCTGGATCAGGTGAGGACAGTACATTTCAGACCGTTGGGTCAAGTGGATGTTAACAGCTCAGATCAAACAAACCGTAACGACATCGTTTCGTCGATACTGGAGATGGACTGAACCATTCGATCTAATGAGATTGACGGTCCAGATGTATTTGCCCATAACGACGTCGTTTGGGTGCCGGCGAGTTGGACTGGGTCATTGGGGTGTTTGGTTTGGGCTTTTTAAGTCCGATTTGTTTATGGCCCAATCCCATTTTCTCTTAATTATTTTCCCTCCCTATTTGTTAAATTATTTTCTAATATTAATACTAATAATCCTAAACTAAATTGTAATCCCAAATGAACATAAAAATACCAAGTAATTCTTACTAACAATTATCACACATAATTATTTAACAAATTAAAAGAAAACACAAAATTCGTCATCAGCCACAAAAAAAAATGCAAAAATACATTATTTTCTTGATTTTCTATTTTTCAAAAATACTTAGTTTAACAATTAATTCTGAAATGCCTAATAAAATGTAAATACAATTGCCACATTTTTTTTGTATTTTTCATTAATTTAAAACAAATAAACATGCAAGGACAAAAACACCACAAGAATTCACAGAAATTTCACACAAAGGAAAACCTGTTTTATTTTGAGTTTTATGGGAATATTTCCTGTGAGGCAAAAATCACGTGCTCACAATACTGATAACAATACGATAGGAGTTCAAGAATTATTAAAGAAAAATAAGAAATCAAGAAATGTGCGGAAGCTAAAAGAAAGTAGAGAAACAAAAAAGAAGACAGAAATGAAAGATAGGTTAAATTCAAGAAGTTTATTCTTGAAGTTGAATCCTAACAACAATAATTAGCTAACGAAAAACTAATCGCCTTTGATAAAGAATTAAAACAAGAGATAGATTGTGAAATCTAATGCTTTAAAATAACAAGAACAACAATAAGCCTAAACTTATCACCTTTCTTGAATACCTAGAAGTGATATAAGATTTCTAATAGGGTTTAATATTACCATCTTAAGTTGAGTCTTGAAGGTTGAATAATAAATCTAAGAGTAGCCACATACAATAGTACAAGAAAAATCTCACAATTTTTATTGATAATAATCTAAAATAATCTTCCTCTGGAAACAAAGAAGACATCCCTTATATTGGTAGGACGGGGTCACAAAATTAAGGCCAAAAAAGCAAAAAATATGAAGTTCTAAACTACTTTGGACAACAAGTCCAACTACCTTAGGAAAAGAAAAAATACTAGAAAGAAAAAATCAAGTCAATCTTTTAAAGTAACCCCAACAATCTTGGGGAAAGGAAAATATAACCTTGACTATCTAGGAACACAATAAATCTAGTACCAAAATATATGAAAAGTTGAAACTAATCTAGGATAGTGTCACGACCCAATTCCCAGACCCGGTCGTGATGGCACCCAACATCAAATGCTAGGCAAGCCCGACCAATTAACACTCACAACTCAACCACACAACCCATTTTCTAATTTATAGCATTAGATTATCAGATGATATAGTTCTAAACAGTGATTATAGACAGAAGTGGTACGGAAATCACAACAACTGCCAATAAAACTCCCAAAGACCTGGGGTCATAAGTCTAGAGCCTCTAAGATAATAAAATAATACATCCTCAGTAATACTGATGTTCTAAAATGCGGAAATAATAAAGGGATAGGGGACGAGTCGGGTCCTGTGAACGTCAGACAGCTACCTCGACAACTCCTGAGAAGCTCTGAAGCAGCAAATAGCTCAACTATGCTCCCGGGACACCTGAATCTGCACACATGGTGCAAGGAGTAAAGTTAGTACTTCCAACTCAGTGGTAATAAGAGTAAATAATAACTAAGCGGTAAGAAATCACGTAAGAACACTCCATCATGCTATATAGTACAGTACAACCTTTTTTGGAAAACAGTAAAACCGTGAAAATCCTTTAGAAAAATCTAGCGCAGTTAAAAATCTCTTTTGAGAATATTCTTTTTCCAACAGTAAGCATATGAATGCGATATTAGGTAGTGCAAGTCCGCACACAAGTCAGCCCCTCGTGCACAGCACTCTATTAACAAATAACACCAGGGTATCTGGTACACAGTGCAAGAAATAGCATGGATGCCAATGATATGAGCATGCTGAATGTCATGCCACGTAGTGCACACAGGAATCAATGCGTGAATGCAATGCAATGCACATGACCGCTGCGGCGCGTAGCCCGATCCATTTGGGTACCCACGCTCACTGTGGGGGGTCAGACTCCGAAGGGGCTCCTACAGCCCAAGCGCAATATCAATATCACACCGCTGCGGCGCGCAGCCCGATCCATTTGGGTACCCACGCTCACTGTGGGGGGTCAGACTCCGAAGGGGCTCCTACAGCCCAAGCGCAATATCAATATCACACCGCTGCGGCGCGCAGCCCGATCCATTTGGGTACCCACGCTCACTGTGGGGGGTCAGACTCCGAAGGGGCTCCTACAGCCCAAGCGCAATATCAATATCACACCGCTGCGGCGCGCAGCCCGATCCATTTGGGTACCCACGCTCACTGTGGGGGGTCAGACTCCGAAGGGGCTCCTACAGCCCAAGCGCAATATCAATATCACACCGCTGCGGCGCGCAGCCCGATCCATTTGGGTACCCACGCTCACTGTGGGGGGTCAGACTCCGAAGGGGCTCCTACAGCCCAAGCGCAATATCAATATCACACCGCTGCGGCGCGCAGCCCGATCCATTTGGGTACCCACGCTCACTGTGGGGGGTCAGACTCCGAAGGGGCTCCTACAGCCCAAGCGCAATATCAATATCACACCGCTGCGGCGCGCAGCCCGATCCATTTGGGTACCCACGCTCACTGTGGGGGGTCAGACTCCGAAGGGGCTCCTACAGCCCAAGCGCAATATCAATATCACACCGCTGCGGCGCGCAGCCCGATCCATTTGGGTACCCACGCTCACTGTGGGGGGTCAGACTCCGAAGGGGCTCCTACAGCCCAAGCGCAATATCAATATCACACCGCTGCGGCGCGCAGCCCGATCCATTTGGGTACCCACGCTCACTGTGGGGGGTCAGACTCCGAAGGGGCTCCTACAGCCCAAGCGCAATATCAATATCACACCGCTGCGGCGCGCAGCCCGATCCATTTGGGTACCCACGCTCACTGTGGGGGGTCAGACTCCGAAGGGGCTCCTACAGCCCAAGCGCAATATCAATATCACACCGCTGCGGCGCGCAGCCCGATCCAAGCTCAGTTCAGAGATGCACATATAACACTGCTGCGGTGTGCAGCCCGATCTATGCTCAGTCCAGAAATGCACATAAGCCACCAGGGCAATATTCAAATAACAGTTCTCAGTTCCGAACATTAAAATATGTAATTTAAGTTTTTGAAAACCTTATAAGTATGACTGGACATTTCAAAAAAGTGTTTAACTCAGGACTGAAATCATTTAACATGCCAAGTATCATGGGCACAGTGATAATAATCCCAAAAAGATTCAATCAGTTGGCACGAGGCCCAATCACGACAACTAAATCCATTTTTATAAGGATGTCAACTAGCTTCAATTAATATGGGAGTTATTCCATTAAGCGGTACAGAACAAGTCACAATCCCCAACGGTGCTCTACCCCACGCCCGTTATCCGGCGTGCAAGTCACCTCAATACATCACTATGATGTGCCAATTCGGGGTTTCAAACCCTCAGGATATCATTTACAAGTATTACTCAGCTCGAAGCAGTGAAATCTCTAGCTCGCGACGCCTTTGCCCCTCAATTTGGCCTCCGCACGCGTCGAATCTAACCAAAATCAGAGCGAATGCATTACAGTATGCTAAGGGAACAATACCCGATCGAAAACAATAAAAAAATATCAAGAATCTCGAAACTAACAAAACCCGAGCCCCGAGCCCCGGGCCCACTTCTCGAAAAATTATAAAACTTACATTACCGGATTCCTCGTCTCCCCACTAGTCCATACATACCAAGAACTCCCATATCCGAGCTTAAATGACCTATCAAATTCCAATTTGAAATAGTAAAACTCAAGCCCTAGCTTTACCCCATTTTCAATGAATTTCCACCAAATTCCATGTTAATTCTACCATAAACTTGAATAATTAGGCCAAGGAACTTACCATTAATCATTCTCCCTTGAATCCTTCTTCAAAATCGCCCCAAGGCTCTCAAAATCACTCCACAATGGAGGAAAACTGACATAAGCTCGCGGATGAATTAATGATATAAACCCTTATGCCACAATGGATTTTCACTTCTGCAGTCACACAACCGCTTCTGCGGTCACCGCTCTTGCGGTCTTCTTCCGCTTCTGCGAGCTTTAACTTAAGGGGCATGACCGCTTCTGCGGTAAAAAACTCGCACCCGTGATACTGCTCCTGCGGTCAAGACTTTCGCTTATGTGGACACTGCTGAACACCCACCTTTTCGCACCTGCGGAGCTTCTTCCGCTTCTGCGAAGCCGCTTCTGCGGTCTCCCTTCCGCAGATGCGGAAACACCTGCTGCAACAAAACCAGCAAAACTTCCAACTTCAAATTCTCTCGTTCAACCACCCGAATTCACCCCGAGGCCCCCGGGACCTCAACCAAAAGCACAAACATGATCTATTCCCTTATTCAAACTTGCTCGAACCATCAAAACACTATCGTTAACATCAAAATCATCAAATTTCACCAAATCAAAGCCTAAGTTTCTTAAAAACTTCCGAATTGCACATCCGATCAAAAACCCGACCAAACGATGTCCGAATGACCTGAAAATTTTCAAACATATCCAAAATCACCTAACGAAGCTACCGCAACTCTTGGAATTCCATTCCGTCCCTCGATCAAAATCCCACCTATCAACCAGAATTTGCCAAAATTTCAACTTTGCCAATTCAAGCCTATTTCTACACTGAGACTCCAAAATCAATTCCGATCGCACTCCTAAATCAAAATCATCCCCCGAAGCTAACCAAATCACCGGAATTCACATCCGAGCCCTCTAACTATATAGTCAACTTCCGGTTGACTTTTCCAAAACAAGCTTCCTTCTAAGAGGCTAAGTGCCTCATTTCCAACTAAAACCAATTCAATTCTATCCGATCAACTCAAATACTGATATTGAAACATAGAACAACATAATATGGGGGAAACGAGGCGGTAACTCACGCGATAACGGGCCGGGTCATCACATCCTCCCCAACTTAAGCAAACTCTCGTCCTCGAGCGTACCTAGAGTTGTCCTAGAAGCCAACCAATACCTAAATGACCTTACCAAGCATATACCCGGGGTGATCCCTCGTCACCCTATCTTACATAGGTCTGATAATACAACTCCGCTGAAATTTCACAGTTCATCTAGGCTATAACCGTAGAACCACATTGCACTTTCCGAAATTATAAACAAACCAGAACCTTACATCTATTCTCAGAATAAGTCCGAACTAGCTGTAATATCCCATACATGTAACCTTCGAGAATCACATAATATACCACATAATCCAACACTTGAAACGATAACTTCTATTCACAGCAGTTGTCCACAACAACCATATACCGATAGAAACCTCTTATTAGCTAAAGTCTCATTCCAACAATTCATATCCTACCAATGATAATGAAACACACAGCAAACCGTAACCATTTTTCGGATCAACCACTCATGAAACCACTTCTTTTTTTACTAGTACCACAGCAGATTTTTGAGCCAAACCTCGATATAAATCCTCTAACTAGCTGAAATCACATCAGTTCACATTTATTAATGACTCCAACGATCACCTCAAATTCAACGCACCACTCTGATGATATGACACCTCATCACTGGCCTAAGCCACAACTTGCATAATCCAAGCACCAATGGTGGGCGGTCTGAACATACTCAAATCATGACAAATGGCTCAAACAAAAGAGCTGTAACTCAAATTCCTCGGTACCATCACAACCCAAGGCTGGGAGTTCGTCCCACATCATAGAAATAGAATACCTGAATCTACCCCGAAGGGTCTAATCTCCACGTAGCCTCGCTACAATGCGCGATCTTATCCAAACACCGTTACACACGAAGCACCTCAAGTCACGATGCTCAAAATAGACAGCCACGCACAGATTTGATGTCTGAAACCAAGCAATCCATCACACCCACGGTAAAGCAAGTAATATATACCATTCAATCATGACAGGACACAACCGATGAGCTATTCGCCAAGCAACTCCCAATACGGACCTTCCTCAGAAACCAGGAAGCAAGGCATACAAGTAACATATGGAAATCTATTCTCAATATCACACTGTTATGGCGTGCAACCCGATCCAGATAACATAATCGTGGCGGCGTGCCACCAGATTCACACAAATATCTCACATAGGGAGATGCATATCGAGCCAAATTTGCTCATTGCAACAAAATACCAAGTGCATAACAATATCTACATATAGCGTTGTAAGCTATAAAACTCAAACACAACTGAGGTCCTTCCCCCTCAACTTCCACTATGAATCTCGATAGCACCGCACTATATGTGCCCACAGTCCAAAAGTCATAACGCCTCACAGCACCGAAAAAGCAACTCATAGATTTCCCCAGATCAATAACAAGCTCAATAACGATAGATTCAACCTATCCCTCAACAATACATATCGGGGCCAACCAAGCCATCTCAATCTGAATATGTATCCAATCAGCTTACTAACAACTCATTACCAAGAAGCCTGAAGCTGCTTCTTCCACTACTATAACTCATGCCGGAGCCATACGATACGGTGCCTGGCACCAATTAAATACTGAAATCCACAATCTCGCACGGCGACATGCCCGACTATAAGGAACGCATCCGAAAAAGTCCCTCAATATCGGAACAGAATCAATGGTAGAAACCTCTATACTGGCATCCGTCATAAAGACCCAATTAAGGAAAGCAATCCTTCCCAATTGTTCGCTGATTCTTGGAATACCAACCACTCTGCTATAACATAATTCGATGCACCTCGCTACGCAACCGATAGCATTTTCCGACATAGCACATCGCATAATAGTCTAGAATAACCCGCATTGCGACAACCAGTCTACAGCTCAGCATCATATACAAAGTCTAACATACCAACAAAGAAGGACCCACTCGGGTCTCCAATCCCAATAGCCGCTAACGGTACCAATAAACACTTATCCACAGCCACTACTTAGCCTGAACATGAGAACTCCCAGTCTCCAGCTCCACATAGCAGACAAATTACTATGCTTGATCCCAAATTCTGCAGTATAAATACATATTACCCCTCGAGTACCCAGTCATTCTTCGAAGATATTCTAAAATTCTCCTATGCCATCAAACACACTCGAATATCAACAGTCGACCTATCAAGAAAATGTCGCAACACTACTGAAGTGCCATCAACTTAATCACATTTCCCTTTTTCTGAAATATATACCCTCGTCAAATCACTATGATTAGCAACACCATTTCCTTAGTCATATGAGGATCATTCACCCTAATCATCTGAAGATCGATTCTTAAATCACCTGCAGCTGCCCGTGCTGCTTAAGAATTTAATGACTTTCCATTCCGAACTGAACCGAGCCTTACACACACAAGTCCCAATCCTCCACAACATATTGCATATACCATGCCACACTAGGATAACATGAGAACTTTTACCTCCCTTTCGCGCCGCAGACATCGACGCACTCAACTAGTCAAGAACTTTCGTTGATCCCATTTAGAAGAAAAATCATTACATACTCCATGCTTCGCATACCCATAAGAAATATACTCATCTTCAAACCACGGTAAAACCCAACAAGAACATCTCTGCCAACTCCATTTGTACAAGCTAAACTACCAGGACTGAATCCTTCTATCTAAACCAAGCTAAGCCAGCTGCCAAAACTCAAGAGCATTGCTGCAAAATGCTTGCAAGGCTCATTACCTCGAACACATACGAATAATTAATCATGCCCTTACCATACCGACTCAGTCTCCTAATTCATGATCAACGCGATATTCCCTCTTGTTGTAGCACCACAATGCCTAAACTCAGGCTTACCATACGAGACTCGAACATAAGACCACACTGTCTAAGAATAGGCCATTGAATACTCTCTCAAATGTTCCTAGAAATACCACATTCCAGAATACTTTACTTTTAAGAACTTTCTGCGAATTTGAATTTGTTACCATGACTTCCCGATACCGATACATAGGATCCCGTAATCAACATAAAAACGCCACAAGTCTTGACCTTTTCCAATGAAACTCAGTCTCTACCCACATAGACAACCTTAAGACACCGGATTGCTACTTGTAAAAATCTTGAACACATTAAAACCATTCTCGAGAGTCATTTACTCTATTCAACTTGCATTTAGCCTGCTTAGCTAACAAAACCACATGTGCCTCATTGGCACTCTAATACCGTAAGATACGACCTCATCTCAATACAAACAAGCATTTTCCTTCTCTATACATTGAGCACTCTTTACCAACAACAACTCAAGACGTCCTATTATTTGCACACATTTACGAAGCATCATATAACCTTTATCAAAATTTTGCTTCACTTGTGCCATCCTCGACTCATTTTCTGCAACCAGGACTGATCCACCAGCATACCTCAAAACGAAAACAACATAGCACATGACCATGCGATCAGCTAATCAACAGCCACCTCCCCAACTTGGCTCGAAGCCATCTATCAGGACACATTTAATAACCCATACTACTTTTACTCTAATGATGCCACAATATTATAGTGGGATTAACTCAAATCATTTACCAGTTTATGAAAACACAGATCCTTGGATGCTGAAATCCTCTACAAACCTCGCATTTATCCCCACATCAGCTGAGTCCACTCTCTGAAGCGACTTAAATTTTCAAATTAAAACACGTACCTTTCAATTACACATGAGACCTTCTAACAATATACATAAAAATCGTACCCCTTAAGAACACTCCACAGGAGATACCCCACCTGCTTCGCCTCAATTTTGTATTTCAGCACACCTTCCACTATCATACACATAACACATCCATTAAGTCTTCCTGAGTCTGAACTCATATCGCCACACGTAATGTACTTTACTCCCCATCTAGGAGACACGAAAGTATTCTTCACGCACCCATAACTCGGGGCTACACAACAGGTCACAATAGGAAATGAATCACTTAACAGTTCATCTATTATCCTGCAGACTTCTTTGTCACTACCAAGTCGTATAGATACATCTCGCAGTACCAACATACTCATCACATGAATACCAAACTGCCATTCCGGATAATAGCAACAATACCGAACGTATAAGTTCAAAACACTTTCTCACACGATCAGCACCTCAGTGCTCAAGCCATAGGCAAGATCCGGCCTCAAGTCCTCTAGAATGGCCCAACATCGAACTCACGGGATCACATCTAACCCCTCGATCAGGGAATCACAAGCCATCAAGGCACTTATAATACCGAGCGCTCATGTGCACATACAGACGTGTGGAAGGAATTTCAAGAGTTATATCTCAAGCTGAATTAAGTATGCACGATAAGAATTTTAAGAAAGTGAAGTTTTCCTAAAGGTTTTGCAGCCTCTCGAGGATAAATACAGACGTCTCTGTACCGATCCGCGAGACTCTACTAACCGGCTCATGACTCAAGAGGCCTAGTAACCTAGGCTCTGCTACCAATTTGTCACGACCCAATTCCCAGACCCGATCGTGATGGCGCCCAACATCAAATGCTAGGCAAGCCCGACCAATTAACACTCACAACTCAACCACACAACCTATTTTCCAATTTATAGCATTAGATTATCAGATGATATGGTTCTAAACAGTGATTATAGACAGAAGTGGTACGAAAATCACAACAACTGCCAATAAAACTCCCAAAGACCTGGGGTAATGAGTCTAGAGCCTCTAAGATAACAAAATACTACATCCTCAGTAATACTGATGTTCTAAAAAGCGGAAATAATACAGGGATAGGGGAGGAATCAGGTCCTGCGAACGTCAGGCAGCTACCTCGACAACTCTTGAGAAGCTCTGAAGCAGCAAATAGCTCAACTATGCTCCCGGGACACCTGAATCTGCACACGTGGTGCAGGGAGTAAAATGAGTACTTCCAACTTAGTGGTAATAAGAGTAAATAATAACTGAGCGGTAAGACATCACGTAAGAACACTCCATCGTGCTATATAGGATAGTACAACCTTTTAAGGAAAATAGTAAAACCGTGAAAATCCTTTAGAAACATCTAGCTCAGTTAAAAATCTCTTTTGAGAATATTCTTTTTCCAACAGTAAGCATATGAATGAGATATCAGGTAGTGCAAGTCCGCACACAAGTCAGCCCTTCGGGTACAACACTCTATTTACAAATAACACCAGGGTATCTGGTACACAGTGCAAGAAATAGCATGGATGCCAATGATATGAGAGTGCTGAATGTCATGCCACGTAGTGCACACAGGAGTCAATGCGTGAATGAAATGCAATGCACATGACCGCTGCAGCGCGCAGCCCAATCCATTTGGGTACCCGGGCTCACTGTGGGGGTTCATACTCCGGAGGGGCTCCTACAGCCCAAGCAAAATATCAATATCACACCGCTGCTGCGCGCATCCCGATCCAAGCTCAGTCCATAGATGCACATATAACAATGCTGCGGTGTGCAGCCCGATCTATGCTCAGTCCAAAAATGCACATAAGCCACCAGGGCAATATTCAAATAACTGTTCTCAGTTCCGAACATTAAAATATGTAATTTAAGTTTTTGAAAACCTTAGAGGTATGACTGGAAATTTCAAAACAGTGTTTAACTCGGGACTGAAATCATTTAACATGCCAAGTATCATGGGAACAGTGATAATAATCCGAAAAGGATTAAATCAGCTGACACGAGGCCTAATCACGACAACTAAATCCATTTTTATAAGGATGTCAACTAGCTTCAATCAATTAAGGAGTTATTTCATTAAGCGGTACGGAACAAGTCACAATCCCTAACGGTGCTCTACCCTACGCCCGTTATCCGGCGTGCAAGTCACCTCAATACAGCACTATGATGTGCCAATCCGAGGTTTCAAACCCTCAGGATATCATTTACAAGTATTACTCACCTCGAACCGGTGAAATCTCTAGCTCGCGACGCCTTTGCCCCTCAATTCGGCCTCCGCGCGCATTGAATCTAACCAAAATCAGAGCAAATGTATTACAATATGCTAAGGGAACAATACCCAATCGAAAACAATCGAAAAATATCAAGAATCTCAAAACTAACAAAACCCAAGCCACGGTCCCACTTCTCAAACAATTATGAAACTTATATTATCGGATTCCTCGTCTCGCCACGAGTCCATACACACCAAGAACTCCCAAATCCGAGCTCAAATGACCTATCAAATTCCAATTTGAAATAGTAAAACTCAAGCCCTAGCTTTACCCCCTTTTCAATGAATTTTCACCAAATTCCATGTTAATTCTACCATAAACTTGAATAATTCGGCCAAGGAACTTACCTCTAATCATTCTCCCATGAATCCTTCTTCAAAATCGCCCCAAGGCTCTCAAAATCTCTCCACAATGGAGGGAAAATAACATAAGCTCGTGAATGAATTAATGATATAAACCCTTCTGCCACAGCGATTTTTCGCTTATGCGGTCACACAAGTCACCGCTCTTGCGGTCTTCTTCCGCTTCTGCGAGCTTTCACTTAAGGGGCATGACCGCTTCTGCGGTCCAAAACTCGTACCCGCGATACCGCTCCTGCGATCAAGACTTCCGCTTATGCTGACACTGCTGAACACCCACCTTTTCGCACTTGTGGAGCTTTTTCCGCTTCCACGAAGCCGCATCTGCGGTCTCCCTTCCGCAGATGCTGAAACACCTGCTGCAACAAAACCAGCAAAACTTCCAACTTCAAATTCTCTCGTTCAACCACCCGAATTCACCCCGAGGCCCCCGGGACCGCAACCAAAAGCACAAACATGATCTATTCCCTTATTCAAACTTGCTCAAACCATCAAAACACTATCGTTAACATCAAAATCATCAAATTTCACCAAAGCAAAGCCTAAGTTTCTTAAAAACTTCCGAATTGCACATACGATCAAAAACCCGACCAAACGATGTCCGAATGACCTGAAAATTTTCAGACATATCCAAAATCACCTAACGAAGCTACTGCAACTCTCAGAATTCCATTCCGACCCTCGGATCAAAATCCCACCTATCAACCAGTACTCGCCAAAATTTCAACTTCGCCAATTCAAGCCTATTTCTACACCGAGCCTCCAAAATCAATTCCGATCGCACTCCTAAATCACAAATCATCCCCCGAAGCTAACCAAATCACCGGAATTTACATCTGAGCCCTCTAACTATATAGTCAACTTTCGGTTGACTTTTCCAAAACAAGCTTCCTTCTAAGAGGCTAAGTGCCTCATTTCCAACTAAAAAAAATTCAATTCTATCCGATCAACTCAAATACTGATATTGAAACATAGAACAATATAATATGGGAGAAACGGGGCAGTAACACACGTGACAACAGGCTGGGTCGTCACATATAGGTTATTGAAAGTTCCAATCCAATCTTGGATAGGATCATGGAAATCTTGAAGGCAACTTGGCACCAACTTGTACTCAACTTCTAGAATGCCTATTGTATTATTATTGGACATCAAGTAAGTCCTTTTTATGTTATAAAAAGTTACTTTATGTGGGACTTCTCGGGCTGAAAGTTTGGATAAATTTTAGGTGGGTTCAACAGTGGCATGATTTTGACCTTCTTCAGAAGATGTTTCTTGGAATTTAATCCACCTCTTCTTCGACATGAAATTTGGCCATAAAATAATTATAACATGTAGATAACTCATATCCTTTATCCTTGAGCTCTTCCTCCCAGCTAACAACTTCTTTGTTCGCTTTTGAAGTCCAGTGACCTTGTTTTGTAATTTTTTAGCTTGAGTATCTTGTTAAAAGCCCTCTTTGAGATTCCAAAACTTCATCCTTGTCCTTGAATAGAGTTGAGATTCCTATCATGATATCATATACAATGCGGCCCTATCTTACCAGGCTACTACATGCATGCTCTATGTCACTCTTATTAGTTCCCAACAATCCTTCATAGGTTATAAAAGCCTTAGCTATACCCTCAAAATCAATAATGTTTTGCCCTTCTGCATTGTAAATAGAAAATATTCTTTTAGAATTCCTTCTTCCTTTAATTATATTGTGGAAAATCTTTGTATTCATGTCCTCTTGAGTAAGCGACTGCACTTTATATTTTTGCCTTATGAATTTCTCCCCGGCAACATTCCAACTTTTGCATTCTTGAGAGGGGCTAGTCTCTTCAACTATCAAGTGAATGTTATGTGGATCCTATCGGATATTGTTCTGGCATTTCTGAAGCTTCGACATTGCCTTATCTGCCTTTTATTCAACCTCACTAAACATGTCCTTATTTGGCTCTTGCAATAAATGTTTGATCTTGTTTAGTTTTCCCACTAATTCATACATCTTAGTGACCTTCCTATCAGTCCACCACCTTTATTTTATTTTTTCCTTGAAGTCAGGCACCATACTTCACATATTAAAATATCTAATCATTTTGTTGTTTGGTTGCCTTCCACTATCCTAACTGATAATGGCTGGTAGTAATCAAACAACCCATCGCTCTTGTAGTGTATCACTGATGCATGTAAGTTTATTCCATACTCAGCATACGTAATCACTCTATCTATTCTTCTAAGCACCCTATCCTCTCCACTTTTTTGTTTTTCCATGTGAAAAAAGCTCTAGAGTATTTCAGGTCCAACAATAAGAATCCTCAATACAATCTTTATAATATCTTACCTCTTCCATTGTAATAGGACTTCTCAATATCTCTTCTTTATGTAGAACACAATTGAAGTCCCCCATTATAGCTCAGGTGCCCCTAATTTGACCATGACTATCTTTTATTACCTGTTAGAGTTCTCTTCTTAGTGCAACATCACTGAAAGCATATACCACAGTCACTTGAAATATTCTTCCTGTTCCTCTATGTTGTATCTCACAGTGAATTAGTTGTGCTATCATTTTAATTACATATGGCTTTGGATTCAATAGAATCCATATCCTTCCCCCTATATGTTGAGACAAATTTGTGCTGAATGACCAGCCTTGACAGAGGTTAAGAGAGACATGTTAGGCTTTTACTCTCTTAACCTTAGTTTCCAAGAGACCAACAACCCTACCTTTGCATTGTGCATGAACAGATGGATTTTCTTATGTTTGGAAGGTTTATTTAGCCCCATAGTGTTCTTGAAACCAATACTATCCACTAGAATAGGGAAGACCCCCACCCTTGCCAAGTCCTGGCCCCCCTCCACCATGCACTTTTTCTGGGAGAGAAGAGCTTGGTTCTCCAAAGTATATGTTCCTCACATCAGCTGTTTGTTGCTCTTCTAGGCTAGAAAATGTATTTCCTAACTTAAGGTGGTATTCTACATGACCACCCCTTTTTAAATGTATTTCCCCGACTTGAATCCATGTTGATGGACTTGCTTGATTGTTATCTGCTTGTTCTAATTTTCCTCCTTCCCTACAAGTTCTTTGTCTACATATCTGTTATTTATCCTAAGCCTGTACTAGTCACAATTGTTTTATCTGCCCACTGTTGATCTTTACTCCGTTCTGTTTTCTCCTGCTTGCTCTTTTCATCTTTGAGAAATTTCCTGCACTCTTTCATTTCATATCTATACTTACCACATTTATCGCATCGTACATGTTTCCACTCATATGTTACAGTCTGTTCTATCACTTTGCCATACTCATTCTCAACCAAATGTAGGGTATATTTGATTCAGTGTGATCTCCACCAATACTCTAGCATATGTTAACCTTTCCCTTTGTGTAGTTGCACTATCAGCTTTGAGAGGCTGCCCTATTAGCCTTGCTATCTTCATCACTGCATTCTTGCCCCAATATTTGATATCCAACCCTGGCAGTCTTACTCACACATGTATCTTCTCCATTTGAGTCTTAGAGAAGTCTATCTTTGGTTATGTAGTTTTACTATGACTCGCTTTTTGTCAAATATTTAGACTCCCTCCTCTATCACTTTGTTCCTGTTTGCCATATAATGGAAGCGTACAATGAAAACACCTCGACTAATTTGCGCCACCTTATCAATGCCCAATTTTCCCCATATCCACCAGAAATAGCCATCCATAACTGGTTGAGAAGGATTGGGGCCTAAGACGTAGTAGACCACCGCTGATGCCCAAAACTCCACTTCGTCTTTAATATCACCAAGAGTAATTTTCATATTCATGTTACTCTCTGTTGGCTTGCTCAAATCAAGTACATTTGTTGGAATTGCACCTACTACCTGACTCCTTGATTTAGGGCTTGAAATTGAATTTGAGAGCGTACCTTTGTTCTCACTATCCATGGCTTCCTTCTCCACTATGTCAGCCCAAGATTCCTTCCTCTATATTAGATTCATTCTTTTCCCGCCTATGTTCACTAAATTGCTCTTTTGTTGTGTTTTCGATGCGGATGCTATGGTTAGATCAAAAGAAATAATTCCTTGGATTGCATTGATGCTTCTTTACAGTAGTCACTACAACAAATTTGGTCTAAGACCACACCAATTTTAGACATCGCCTAAAAAGCATGGCCAAATATGTATGTGGCAACGCTTTCTAGGGGGTGATCTTTGCTAAGAGCTTTTGGCTACGACTTAGACACGACCCGAATTTTCCACCCTCGGGAGTCATGATGGCGCCTACTAATAGGAGCTAGGCAAGCCAACTCTTATATATCTCTTTCATTACCCAAAATTCTTCTTTAAATAATTTAACAATAATAATATAAATACTACAGAATAAATTAAATGAGCGAAAGACTTAAATTAATTAGACTGAATTTGTCACGACCCAAATCCCGAACCTGGTCGTGATGGCACCTCTCATGAAGACAAGGCCAGCCAGTCAACCCAATTCATCCTTTTAAAACAACTATTTAACACAATTATAGTACAATATGGTTTAATAATACCAAATAGCAGAAATCCAACGCAACATAGCCTTAACCGAGGTGTCACAAGTCAGGAGCAACTAAGAAATCCTGACACAAGTCTACTAAATATGAAATCCAATACAATAATTCGAATAACATAGAAAGAATAAGATAAGGGATTCACGGGGTCTGCGAACGCCAACAACTACCTCGTAGTCTCCGAAACACCACCTGAACTGGAAGGATCAGCTCTCAGGTATGGAAATCCGCTATGCCTGAATCTGCACACACGGTGCAAGGAGTAATGTGAGTACTCCGACCCAGTGAGTAATAAATATAAATAATGACTGAAGGTAAGAAAACACGTTAAGGCACATAACATTCTATAGAAAAGCAGTGAAATTATTTAAAATAACAATTCAGTGAAATATCATGTGAAATTTCTTTTAAACCAGTAAAACAGGTAATTTGGCAGTATAATGACAAGTAGAAATCTACCCCTCGGGCTCAATATCAAAACAACAAGTAAAAATATTCCCCTCGGGCTCAAAATAATATGACGCAACCAATCAATGAAATAAGAGCACATAATTATTATGGAAGATAATGCAGATAAGAAACAAATGCATGAGTGCAATGTAATGCATATAACGATACATTCTAGTACCCACTACGGCGTGCAGCCCGAGCCATCCAGGTATAACAGATGAAGAACCATGCATGAGTGCAATGCAATGCATATGACGGTACACTCCAGTACCCAATACGGCATGTAGCCCGAGCCATCCATATTTTTATTATCGACGGTGCTCACTAGGGGTGTGTGCAGATAACGGAGGGGTTCCGACGACCCAAGCGCTATAACATCATAAGGCCTGAAAGCCTACTCACCTCTGCCGCGCTCACTGGAATGGGCTCAGACTCCGAAGGGTTCCTACAGTCCAAGCGCAATATCAAGCCATCTCGTGGCATCAAATCTAGGCCCTCGGACTCAAATCAATATCAGTATAATCAACCAGGCTCTCGGCCTCAATATCAATATAATCAACCAGGCTCTCGGCCTCAATATCATTATAACACTGATGCG
Organism: Nicotiana glauca; assembly: GCA_026770625.1. Taxonomy (NCBI): domain Eukaryota; kingdom Viridiplantae; phylum Streptophyta; class Magnoliopsida; order Solanales; family Solanaceae; genus Nicotiana; species Nicotiana glauca. The sequence continues at coordinate 70,714 of MU720878.1, forward strand.
GCGCGCAGCCCAATCCATGCTAATCCAAAAATCATCTAAAGCCCCTTGGGCATTTGTAAAACAATAGTTATCAGCCCGAATTATCATTTAAGTTTTCAAATCTTAGAAAGATGGCTGAGTTTGCAAAAAAAAAGTATTTAAAACCTTGGATTGAGATCAAATGATATGCTAAATATGCGAAAACAGTGGTATCAATCCCTTAAGGATTCAAATAATTTGCAAGAAGCCCAAATGTAACAATTAAATCCAAGTAAGGATGATTCTCAATTTAGTTCAAGTAGAAAACACGGTAAAAACATCTCTCGGGACGGACCAAGTCACAATCCCCAATGGTGCTCTACCCCACGCCCGTTATCCGGCGTGTAAGTCACCTCAATACAGTGTTACGATGTGAAATTCTGAGGTTTCAAACCCTCAGGACATCTTTTACATCAATTACTGACCTCAAGCTAGCCAAGAGTCTAGCTCGCTATGCCCTTGCCTCTCAAATCAACCTCCTCGCGCGTCGAATCTGACCGAAACCACAACGAATCCGTCACAATATGCCAAGGGAACAAAAGCCAATCAAAATAATAGAAAAACAACAAGAATTCCCGAAATTAGCAAAACATGAGACCCGAGCCCACTTCTCGAAACTTAGAAATTTTTACATCAACGAGTTCGCTATCTTCCCACGAGTTCAACCATACCAATTTTACCAAAATCCGATATCAACTCGACCCTCAAATCTTCAAATTAAACCAAGAGGGTTTTCAAGATTTTTCAAACTAAATCACCAATTAAATGTTAAAAACAACGATGGATTCGAGTAATCTAACCAAAATTGAGTTAAGAACACTTACACTAATGTTTTCCTAGAAAATCTCTCGAAAAATCGCCTCACCCGAGCTCCTCCAACTCTATTTTTGTAAAAATGACCAAAATTGTGTTTTATGATTTGGGCGTCACAGGTGGTGTGGGGCGCTGCCTGTGGCGCCAATTCCAGTAGCTAATAAATCCAGGCATCAGGGATAACGTCCCACGCTACCCTGGGCGCTGGTGATGGGAACTATTTTATTCCGACACGAAAATGGGCATAACTTTCTCATACGATGTCCGAATTGGATGATTCTTTTTGCTATCGCTCTAAAATTTCAATACGGATCAAATGCTTCAATCAAAAATGAATTTGGAGCTCCTTTGCATAATATGATACCACTTATTCTTGAAGAAAGATATAGAAACATTCTTGAAATGCCCAAGTTAAACTCCAATAACCATCCAAACTCCACCCGATGCCCTCGGGACCTCAACCAAATATATTAAAAAGTCCTAAAATATCATTCAAACTTGTTCCAATCATCAAAACGCCTCAAACAACACCAAATCCATCAATTCGCATCGAATTCAAGCCTAACTTTTCTAAAAACTTCCAAAACACGCTTTTGATCAAAAATCCAACCAAAAAACGTCCAAATGACCTGAAATTTTGCACGCACATCCAAAATCACAAAATGACACTACAGCAACTTTCGGAATTCCATTCCGACACTCAGATCAAAATCTCACCTATCAACCGGAAATCGCCAAAATACTAACTTCGCCAATCCAAGCCTAATTCTACACCGGACCTCCAAAACCACTTCCGATCACACTCATAAGTCACAAATCATCCCCCGAAACTAACCGAATCATCTGAACTCACATCCGAGCCCTCTAACACATAAGTCAACTTTCAGTTGACTTTTCCTAACTAAGCCTTCCTTAAAGAGACTAAGTGTTTCATTTCCTACCAAAACTTCTCCAAACCAACTCGATCACATAAGACACGGATAAAGAAGCAAAAAAAAAAGTGGGGGAAACATAGCAGTAACTCATGAGACGACGGGTCAGGTCGTCACATCCTCCCCAACTTAAACAAACGTTCGTCCTCGAACGTGCCCAGAGTTGTTCCAAAAGCCAAACAATCGCTGAATAACCTTACCATGCATAAAACCGGGTGTGATCCCATGTCACCCTATATCATATAGGTCCGACAACACATTGTAACTAAAATTTTTGCAATCCAATCTAGTCCACAAACCATAGGACCACATTCCCACTTCTGAAATCTTTCATCTGATCAGAATCCCACTTATAATGTGAATAAGCCAGAACAAGCTGTAACAACCCATACCTGTAACCTCGGGTGCAATTACATGATAGACCACATAACTCAAACGCTTGTGGTGATAACTTCTAATCACTGCAGTTGCACACAACACCCGAATATCGATAGAAAAACTTTTATCAACTAAAGTCTCATCCCTACACCTTCATATACTACAAATGATAAATAAAACATACATTAAGCCATAACCATTTCTTAGATCAACCATTTATGAAGCCACTTCTTCTTTGGCAAAAACCATAGCAAATGTTTGAGTTGAACCTCGATATTATCCTCCCAACACGCTGAAATCAAATCCGAACTCACTCAAATGATGAAAATAGCTCAAAAGAAAGAGTTGTACAACAAGTGAATCATCATACTCACGGAGAAGTACATAATACAATGCCATACTAGTAAACCTCACTATTGCGCCATCCGGCTACCCCAGAAAGAGAAAATACCTCAAAGAAGAGAGTCGTTTTCGAAGTTCCACAAGTACCACCCCAACGATATGCTATGAGCTCGTCAATAACAGTGGAACCAAGATGCATGAATAGAATAATAATAACTAGCTCTTCGATAGCTCACATTGACATCAACTTCACGAGCAACTTAGTTGCCAACAACATAATCCACCTGACACGGTCACAGACCTCCAGCCCAAGAATATCACATATGAGCAATCCAACAAGTACACATGTATATACTAAATGAAATAAGATTCTCATGCTCTTGGATTGGCATAACTAACACTCTATATCATACGCATGAGCAAGCAATGCGGTCACAACTCAGATCAGCAAATTAACGCAGAATAGTAATTACCAAGTTTGTTCTGGAATCTAGTATCTTGGAAATCTCAAGTATAGTCCAGATAGTTCTTAACAAAGTTACGAATATGAAAAATATTATAATTTTAAGTTCAATATCCCACTCTAGGCATATCATAGCCTACGCATCTTTCGAGCATGAATATTGACTCAGTGCTTGCACACAGGTTCAAACCTCACATATATTCATGCTCAAAGCGCATAGTTATCACCATCAATTAGCTCGACTACTACATCCAAAGAGTTTAGATAAAATACTCACCTCAAACATGCCACAATCCCGAAATAGTATATTTTTGAGAATTCCCCGTCTCCAAATTCATAGATCACATAAATCACCGTAACTGATCACAACCTTAGCACTCAAATGAGTAACACATCCCTCAAGTACGATCATCCGATGATAATTATTTTCAAAAATTTTCTACACTACATAGCAAGATCAAAATATTGGTAGTCGATCAACCAAGTGGGTGTTGTAATACCAATAGATATTTGTTGGTTAAAATATAGTGCGCACCCTTCTCAGGTCTTACCGATCAGTTATAACATTCATCTAAATACCTGAAACTGACTAGTCTATCCAGAACTCGTGACCTTCCCTTTAAGAATGAACTTCCACCTTGCACATGAAAATATTAAGCATGTACCATACACCACATCTATCATGCCATCTTGTTGCAAACATAAAATCTCATTAGAATTTCTGGGCTATAGGAAAATTATATTCTGGCAGTTAGAAATCTTCTATTTGCTCCTATTTAGGAGGAGTTCATAATATACAATATGTTCCTCACACCGGTAGAAGATATCCAGTTCGAACTATGGTAAAAACCATCAAGAAAACTTTCAAATATGCTCGCACGCAACCAAGATATCAAAATAGAATTCCTCTGGCTTGACCAGGCCATGCAGGTCACCGACCCAAGAATACTGATTGTAATCAATAAACATTCTCATTGTGCCATCCTTCTTCTTCACAATGAAGACTGGTGCACCCCAAGGTGACACACTAGGCCAAATGAACCCTTTTTCTAGGAGTTCCTGAAGCTACTCTTTCATTTCCTTCAGCTCCACTGGTGCCACACGGTACGGTGGAATAGGAATGGGATGAATGCCCGGCACCAAGTCAACGCCAAAATCAACATCCCTATCCGGCGGTATGTCCGGCAGATCTGCAGGAAATGCACCAGGAAAATCCCTCACAATTAGGAGAGAATCAATACTAGGAGTCTCAGCTCCAACATCTCGTACAAAAGCTAGATATGATAGACAACCCTTCCCAACCATACGCTGGGCTTTCAAGAAAGAAATTACTCTGCTAGGAACATAATCAGTCATACCACGCCAATCGATCCTCGGAACACACAGAATAGCCAAAGTGACTGTTTTAGCATGACAATCTAGAATAGCATGGCACGGAGATAGCCAATCCATGCCCAGAATAACATCAAATTCCACCATGCTCAATAGCAATAAATCAAATCGGGTCTCCAGACTCCCCAGTAATCACAACACATGACCGGTACACATGGTTCACAACAATAGTATCACCCACCGGGGTTGATATATGAATAGGTAAAGAAAGAAACTCCCGGGGCATACCCAAATAATGAGCAAAATATGAGGACACATAAGAATAGATGGAACCGGGATCGAATAATACAGAGGCATCTCTGTGGCAGACTGGAACAATACCTGTAATAACAACATTTGAAGCAATATCATCTGTCCTGCCTGGAATAGCATAAAAACGAGCCTGGCCACCGCCCGATCGACCTTAATCTCTATAAGCCATGATTAACTCACCAACACGCCAACCAATATAGCACCTAACCGTGCAATCAACTTAATTAATAGCAAACTCCCCAATTTGGCTCAAAGCCATAGATTAAAACGCACACAATCGATCATAACGCATATACTCTATTGCTGCGGTAATACCATAGTGAGATTAAACTCACTCCTTCATAAGCTTGTGTAAACACAAATCATTTGGAATTTTAACTCTTTTACAATTCGTTTATTCACTCATACAACAGTTAAGCCCACTCTCTAGGCGACCAAATTTTTACTAAGTCCCAAATCTTTCAAAAATTTTGGCAGAGTCTCCTTTGTAATTGGGCCTATCTACCTGCCAGAGAATCACAAAAACCATCCTAACAACACATCCACAACTTGACAAAGCATCACAATGTATATCAATAACATTAGTCTCAATATTACATGTATTATATTATCAAAATTGATAATGGACATGCGTTGCACCTATGTGAATCATAGCACATAGAAAATACCTTTCGATCCTCTATTCTTGGGCTATTCAACCGAGTAAGAAAATATTCTTTCCTTAATGTTTTCGACCTTTAAGGTGGGCTCCTCGACTTATAAATTTCGTCATAATACATTTACAGAAGCGATCTCAGCTCCCAAACTTATCTAACTAGTATGATAAATAGTTTCCCCTCATAAGCCAATTACCCATTAGTTTAACCTTTAGTTAATATTTTTGTATACTTTCCACTGTCATACATATTACACAATCACTTAATCTTCCTGAGTCTAAACTCATAACGTAACATGAAATTTATTTTCACTCCAAATAGGAGACATGAAAAGATTTTTCACGCGCCCATAACTCGGGGCTACACATCATATCACAATGGAAATCACACACTCAATAGTTCATCTATCATTCAGTAGACCTCCCTCGTCACTTGCAAGTCATATAGATACATCTCGCACTACTAACATGCTCATCACGTAGCTATCCAGCCATCATTCCCAGTAATAGGGAAAATACCATACATATAAGTTCAAAATAGTTGCTCGCACACTCAGTACCTCGGTACTCAAGCCATAGGCAAAGATCAGGCCTCAAGTCTTCCAGACTGGCCTAAATCAAACTCACAGATATCACGTCTCGCCCTTTGATCAGGGAATTACAAGCCATCAAGGCACATCTCATACTGAGTGCTCACGCACGCATACGAACATGTGGAAGGAATTTCAAGAGTTTTATTTTTAAGCTGAATCAAGGACGCACGATAAGAATTCAAGAATGTGAAGTTTTCCTAAAGGTTCTGCAGCCTCTCAAGGATAAATACAGACGTCTCCAAACCGATCCGCGAGACTCTACTAAGCCTGCTCATGACTCGTGAGACCTAGTAACCTAGGCTCTGATACCAACTTGTCACTACCCAAACCCCGAACCTGGTCGTGATGGTGCCTCTCGTGAAGACAAGGCTAGCCAGTCAACCCAATTCATCCTTTCAAAATAACTATTTAACACAATTATAGTTCAACATGGTTTAATAATACCAAATAGCAGAAATCCAACCCAATATAGCCCTAACCGGGGTGTCACACGTCATGAGCAACTAAGAAATCCTGACACAAGTCTACTAAATACGAAATCCAATACAATAATTCGAATAACATAGAAAGAATAAGATGAGGGAGTCACAGGGGCTGTGAAGGCCAACAGCTACCTCGTAGTCTCCGAAATACCACCTGGACTGGAAGGATCAGCTCTCAGGTATGGAAATCTGCTATGCCTGAATCTGCACACATGGTGTAAGGAGTAATGTGAGTACTCCGACCTAGTGAGTAATAAATATAAATAATGACTAAAGGTAACAAAACATGTTAAGGCACACAACATTCTATACAGAAGCAGTGAAATCATTTAAAATAACAATTCAATGAAATATCATGTGAAATTTCTTTTAAACCAGTAAAACAGGTAATTTGGCAGTATAATGACAAGTAGAAATCTGCCCCTCTGGCTCAATATCAAAACAATAAGTAGAAATATTTCACTCGGGCTCAAAATAGTATGAAGCAACCAATCAATGAAATAAGAGCACATAATTATTATGGAAGATAATGCAGATAAGGAACAAATGCATGAGTTCAATGCAATGCATATAATGGTACACTCTAGTACCCACTACGGCGTGCAGCCCGAGCCATCCAGGTATAACAGATGAAGAACCATGCATGAGTGCAATGCAATGCATATGACGGTACACTCTGGTACCCACTGCGACCTACAGCCTAAGCCATCCATATTTATTTATCATCGACGACACTCACTGGGAGTATGTGCAGATAACGGAGGGGTTCCTACGACCCAAGCGCTATAACATCATAAGGCTTGAAAGCCCACTCACCTCTCCCGCGCTCACTGGAATAGTCTCAGACTCCGAAGGGCTCCTACAGCCCAAGCGCAATATCAAGCCATCTCGTGGCATCAAATCTAGGCCCTCGGCCTCATATCAATATCAGTATAATCAACCAGGCTCTCAGCCTCAATATCAATATAATCAACCAGGCTCTCGGCCTCAATATCAATATAACACTACTGTGGCGCGCAACCCAATCCATGCTAATCCAAAAATCATCAAAAGCCCCTTGGGCATTTGTAAAACAGTAGTTCTCAGCCAGAATTATCATTTAAGTTTTCAAATCTTAGAAAGATGGCTGAGTTTGCAAAAAAAAAGTATTTAAAACCTTGGACTGAGATCAAATGATATGCAAAATATGCGAAAATAGTGATATCAATCCCTTAAGGATTCAAATAATTGGAAAGAAGCCCAAATGTAACAATTAAATCCAAGTAAGGATGATTCTCAATTTAGTTCAAGTAGAAAACACGGTAAAAACATCTCTCGGGACGGACTAAGTCACAATCACCAATGGTGCTCTACCCCACGCCCGTTATCCGGCGTGTAAGTCACCTCAATATAGTGTTACGATGTGAAATTCCGAGGTTTCAAACCCTCAGGACATCATTTACATCAATTACTAACCTCAAGCCAGCCAAAGGTATATCTCTCTATGCCCTTGCCTCTCAAATCAACCTCCTCGCGCATCGAATCTGACCGAAACCACAACGAATCCGTCACAATATGCCAAGGGAATAAAATCCAATCAAAATAATCAAAAAACAACAAGAATTCCCGAAATTAGCAAAACCCAAGCCCCGAGCCCACTTCTCGAAACTTAGAAATTTTTACATCAACGAGTTCCTTATCTCCCCACGAGTTTAACCATACCAATTTTACCAAAATCTGACATCAACTCGACCCTCAAATTTTCAAATTAAACCAAGAGGGTTTTCAAGATTTTTCCAACTAAATCGCCAATTAAATGTTAAAAACAATGATGGATTCGAGTAATCTAACCAAAATCGAGTTAAGAACACTTACCCCGATGTTTTCCTTGAAAATCTCTCGAAAAATCGCCTCACCCGAGCTCCTCCAACTCTATTTTTGTCAAACTGGCCAAAGACCCCCTTTTTATTGTGTTTTATGATTCGGGTGTCATGGGTGGCATGGGGCGCTGCTCGCCAATTCCAGTAGCTAATAAATCCGGGCGTCAGGGATAGCGCCCCACGCTACCATGGGCGCTGGTGATGGGATCTATTTTTTTCCGACACGAAAATGTGCATAACTTTCTCATACGATGTCCGAATTGGATGATTCTTTTTGCTATCGCTCCAAAATTTCGATACGGATCTAATGCTTCAATTAAAACTGAATTTGGATCTCATTTGCGTAATATGATACCACTTATTCTTGAAGAACGACATAGAAACATTCTTGAAATGCCCAAGTTAAACTCCAATAACCATCCAAACTCCACCCGATGCCCTCGGGACCTCAATCAAATATATAAAAAAGTCCTAAAATATCATTAAAACTTGTTCCAATCATCAAAATGCCTCAAACAACACAAAATCCGTCAATTCGCATCGAATTCAAGCCTAACTTTTCTAAAAACTTCCAAAACACGCTTTTGATAAAAAAAACCCAACCAAACAACGTCCAAATGACTTGACATTTTTCACACACATCCCAAATCACAAAATGACGCTACAAAAACTTTTGGAATTCCATTCTGACCCTCGGATCGAAATCTCACCTATCAATCGAAAATCGCTAAAATACTAACTTCGACAATCCAAGCCTAATTCTACACCGGACCTCCAAAACCACTTCCGATCGCACTCCTAAGTCACAAATTATCCCCCGAAACTAACCGAATCATCAGAACTCACATCCGAGCCCTCTAACACATAAGTCAACTTTCGGTTAACTTTTCCTAACTAAGCCTTCCTTAAAGAGACTAAGTGTCTCATTTCCTACCAAAACTTCTCCAAACCAACTCGATCACATAAGACACGGATAATGAAGCAAAAAAATGGGGGAAATGGAGCAGTAACTCATGAGATGACGGGTCGGGTCGTCACATTAGTGCAGTGGTAACGTAGTTCACTGTAGCTCGCAGGAGTCCCACATCGGAAATGAGAGGGGGAGTCCTGGGCTATATAGTAGAGGAACGAACTTACAAGTATAGAAGCATTTTGGGGGTAACTTAGTTCGCTGGAAACAAATCCGTTCGGGCTAGGCCCAAAGCCGACAATATCTACACAGTGTTGGGCCGGGTCGTTACAGTGGTATTAGAGCCAACTCTCTTCTGTACGATGGGTGGGTACCCACAATGAGGACGTTGCGTCCTTGTTGGTGGGGTGAGTGCAGTGGTAACGTAGTTCATTGTAGCTCGCAGGAGTCCCACATCAGAAATGAGAGGGGGAGTCCTGGGCTATATAGTAGAGGACCGAACTTACATGTGTAGATGCGTTTTCGGGGTAACTTAGTTCCCTGGAAATAAATCCGTGCGGGCTAGACCCAAAGCGGATAATATCTACATAGTGTTGGGCCGGGTCGTTACAGAATTAAATGCGGAAACTCAACATAATACTCTACCCAAGAACTGGTTTCACATTACTCACGAACTACTAAGAATACTAAACACAATCATTTGAAAGGAATATAAAATTGTTTATCTCGAATACATGAGATAACATACTGAAAATAAAGATAGAGGAGATTTCGGGCTTGCGGACGCCTACAAGGCTACCTCAGTGTCTCACTGGTCGAAATGCTAGCACCCGCGCTACTACTACTGCTATCCGAAACATGTATCTGTACAAAAGAGCACAGAGTGTAGTATCAGCACAACCGACCCCATGTGCTGGTAAGTGCCTAGCCTAACCCCGGCAAAGTAGTGACGAGGCTAGGACTAGACCATCAAATAAACCTGTGCAGTTCAAACATCTATATATATATATATATATATACACACACACATACATATAGTAAGGAAGTTGCAGGAAAAGAACCAGTCAACTCGACCCTCAAATTTTCAAATTAAACCAAGAGGGTTTTCAAGATTTTTCTACCTAAATCACCAATTAAATGTTAAAAACAACGATGGATTCGAGTAATCTAACCAAAATTGAGTTAAGAACACTTACCCCGATGTTTTCCTTGAAAATCTCTCGAAAAATCGGCTCACCCGAGCTCCTCCAACTCTATTTTTGTCAAAATGGCCAAAGACCCCCTTTTTATTGTGTTTTACGATTCGGGTGTCATAGGTGGCATGGGGCGCTGCCGCCAATTCCAGTAGCTAATAAATCCGGGCGTCAGGGATAGCGCCCCACGCTACCATGGGCGCTGGTGATGGGATCTATTTTTTCCCGACACGAAAATGTGCATAACTTTCTCATACGATGTCCGAATTGGATGATTCTTTTTGCTATCGCTCCAAAATTTCGATAAGGATCTAATGCTTTATTAAAAATTGAATTTGGATCTCATTTGCATAATATGATACCACTTATTCTTGAAGAACGACATAGAAACATTCTTGAAATGCCCAAGTTAAACTCCAATAACCATCCAAACTCCACCCGATGCCCTCGGGACCTCAACCAAATATATAAAAAAGTCCTAAAATATCATTAAAACTTGTTCCAATCATCAAAATGCCTCAAACAACAAAAAATCCATCAATTCGCATCGAATTCAAGCCTAACTTTTCTAAAAACTTCCAAAACACGCTTTTGATAAAAAACCCAACCAAACAACGTCCAAATGACTTGACATTTTGCACACACATCCCAAATCACAAAATGATGCTACAGAAACTTTAGGAATTCCATTCTGACCCTCGGATCGAAATCTCACCTATCAATCGAAAATCGCTAAAATACTAACTTCGACAATTCAAGCCTAATTCTACACCGGACCTCCAAAACCACTTCCGATCGCACTCCTAAGTAACAAATTATCCCCCGAAACTAACCGAATCATCAAAACTCACATCCGAGCCCTCTAACACATAAGTCAACTTTCGATTAACTTTTCCTAACTAAGCCTTCCTTAAAGAGACTAAGTGTCTCATTTCCTACCAAAACTTCTCCAAACCAACTCGATCACATAAAACACGGATAACGAAGCAAAAAAATAGGGGAAATGGAGCAGTAACTCATGAGACGACGGGTCGGGTCGTCACATTAGTGCAGTGGTAACATAGTTCACTGTAACTCGCAGGAGTCCCACATCGGAAATGAGAGGGGGAGTCCTGGGCTATATAGTAGAGGAACGAACTTACATGTATAGAAGCATTTTGGGGGTAACTTAGTTCCCTGGAAACAAATCCGTGCGGGCTAGGCCCAAAGCCGACAATATCTACACAGTATTGGGCCGGGTCGTTACAGTGATATTAGAGCCGACTCTCTTCTGTACGATGGGTGGGTACGCACAATGAGGACGCTGCGTCCTTGTTGGTGGGGTGAGTGCAGTGGTAACGTAGTTCACTGTAGCTCGTAGGAGTCCCACATCGAAAATGAGAGGGGGAGTCCTGGGCTATATAGTAGAGGACCGAACATACATGTGTAGATGCGTTTTGGGGGTAACTTAGTTCCCTGGAAACAAATCCGTGCGGGCTAGACCCAAAGCGGATAATATCTACACAGTGTTGGGCCGGATCGCTACAGAATTAAATGCGGAAACTCAACATAATCCTCTAACCAAGAACTGGTTTCACATTACTCACGAACTACTAAGAATACTAAACAAAATCATTTGAAAGGAATATAAAATTGTTTGTCTCGAATACATGAGATAACATACTGAAAATAAAGATAGAGGAGATGTCGGGCTTGCGGACACCTACAAGGCTACCTCGGTGTCTCACTGGTCGAAATGCTAGCACCCGCGCTACTACTGCTATCCGAAACATGTATCTGTGCATAAGAACACAGAGTGTAGTATCAGCACAACCGACCCCATGTGCTAGTAAGTGCCTAGCCTAACCCCGGCAAAGTAGTGACGAGGCTAGGACTAGACCATCAAATAAACCTGTGCAGTTCAAACATCTCTATATATATATATATATATATATATATACACACACACATACATATAGTAAGGAAGTTGCAGGAAAAGAACCAGTCAATGTGGGAAAAACAATATTTTAGGGGGAGGAAACAATATTAAATAGAATTACTAAATAAAAAGAGTCAACAAAGTCATAACGTCAACAAGTATTAAGAGAATTGTTATTTGCACAGCATCACCCTTCGTGCTTTTACTCTCTTCCTCACCCAAACAATATAAAATAAAACTGTGCACGACATCACCCTTCATGATTTTACTCTCTTTTATCACAATTTAATCAATAGATATCAGTACGGAATCGCACATCGTACGACACCACATCACCCTTCGTGCTTTACACTCTTCCCTCACATTATCAAACTACGCACAATATCACCCTTCGTGCTTTGCCACTCTTCCTCACCCAAACAAAAATCACAGTTAAGGGCAAGGAAAATAAACTGAAAATTATTAATAGGGGTCCAATAAGGACTCAATAATGTACAATAAAATTTCCAGCAAGGAATATATCAACAATTCCATAAATAATTGGCGAGGGAATAATTCAATGATTCTTTCTCTTTCTTTCATTCTTACTCAGTAATTCATTTATAATTTGAGCCAACGCTCCTCAAATATTAAATATCACAATTTCCTTCACATACTTTTCACTATATATAGAAACCATCATTTAGACATGGAGAATATTCCAAATATTTGTAATATAAAGACTCACGGTCGTACTAGACATCAATGTATAGATACTTGCTACCATGCCTATACATCATACTTGACAATTAACAAGTAGCAAATAAGACTCAAGTCCTATTCCCTCAAGCTAAGGTTAGACCAAACACTTACCTCGAAGTTCTATAGCCAACTCAATCCTTAAGCACTGCTTTTCCTTTCAAATTTGATTCCAATCCAATCGTATGTATAAATAATTGATTTAATATCATCAATAATACTAAACAATCCAATCCAAATGGCTAAATATATTTTCCTAAACATTCTGTCCAAAATTCTAAAAATTGACCCCGGGCCCGCTTGGTCAAAACACGAGGTTCGAACAAAATTCCGATCACCTATTCACCCACGAGCCCGAATATATAATTTGCTCTCAAGTTTGACCCCAAAACGAGGTCTAATTCATGAAATATTTGAAAACCCTAACTCTACCCAATTCTCTAATTTCTACCTATTTTCACATGTTCTATGCTTAGGAATTCAAATGACATTGATGGAAAATGAAGAAGACAAGTTAAACAACACTTACCTCAGACGTTTTGGTGAAGAAGAGCTCTAATGGACGCCTATGGACCTTGGAGAAGAGGGAGTTTGTGAAAAATTTGAGAACTCCCGAAATGGTTCTGTTTTGGGTCTTAAATCGCTGGGCAAAAATTTTCCCTTCGCGTTCGTAACAGGGGGAGTCACGTTCGCGAAGGTTAGGGCTGACAGGCTATCGCGTTCGCGAGTGGAGGAGTACGATTGCGAAGAATAAAAATGCTGGGGGTCCAAATTTGGCCTACGCGAACGCGGTTGGCCTCACGCGAACGCGTAGAAGGAGCAGAGTAAGGCTTCGCGATCGCGAGAACCTTCATGCAAACACGAAGAAGAACAGTCTGAAGCTTTACGAACGCGAGAGCTTCATCGCGAACGCGAAGAAGAAATAGGCTAAGGCATTGTGAACGCGGGCAGGTGGTCGCGAACGTGAAGAAGAAGTGTCTTGTGCACCTGTTGCAGATTTTTTGCAATTTTTCTAAGTCCAAAACCACCCCGACACCTATCCAAAACTCACCCGAGCCCTCGGGGCTCTAAACCAAACATGCATACTGACTCAGAAACATCCTACGAACTTAACCGTACGATCAAATCGCCAAAATGACATCACAAATAATGAATTAAGCCTTAAAATCCATAATTTCTTTCAAATTTTAAACAACTTTAAATTTTCCATTTTAAGTCCAAAACACGTCAAACGACATCCATTTTCAACCAAACTTTACAGAAAGCGCGTAAACCACATATAAGACCTGTACCGGGCGCCGAAACCAAAATACGGACCCGATATCATCACTTTTTAATCAGTTTTCATTTTCATTTGCCTTAAATATTTTTCAGAAAATAATTTTTCTCAAAAATTCATTTCTCGTGCCTAGGACCTTGGAATTCGATTCCGGGCATACGCCCAAGTCCCATATTTTTCTACGGACTTTTCGAGACTGTAAATTCACGGGTCCGGGCCTGTTTACCCAAAGTATTGATCGAAGTCAAATTTATTCATTTTAATATCAAAAGTTAGCAAAGTTTTACGGAATTTCATATTTGAGCTTCCAGCTACGCGTACGGACTGTGCACGTAAATCGAGATGACTATAAATGAGGTTTTCAAGGCCTCGAAAGCTCGGAATGGATAAGAAAATAGTGATAACCCTTTGGGTCGTCACAGACTTTTAGGCAACACTTATAAAGCATTCCCTTTGGTAGTGTAGATTACGTTTTTGTCACGACCCAATTCCCAAACCCGGCCATGATGGCGCCTCTCATGAAGACAAGGTCAGCCAACAAAACAAAAATGCCCCTTTTTAATAATTAATAAATGTAAATGAATGAATAATACGACTTAATGGCATTAATAACTGATATTTACCACTCAACACAACCCGACTGGGATGTCACAAGTCACGAGCATGTAAAGAAGACTGAACACAACTACTGGGCCAATAATAATATACAAAATAAAATCTGGAATCAAAAGATAAAATTCGATGCCGCGAACGCTGGCGGTCACCTTGTCCACTACATTAGTATACCAGCAGTAATACCTTCAATCAGCTATTAACCCGCTTCCGGGTGAACAATACCTGCAACTGCACGCGAGGTGCAGGGAGTAAAGTGAATACTTTAACTCAATGAGTAATAAGATTAAATAATAACTGAGCGGTAAGAAATCATGTAAGAGCACTCCATCATGCTACATAGGACATCACGACCCTTTGAGAAAACAGTAAAACCGTAAAAATCCTTTAGACAATATTTGGTTCAGTTTAAAAATCTCTTTTGAAAATATCCTCTTCCAACAATCAAGCATGTGAATGCGATATCAGATAGTGCAAGTCAACACATAAGTCAGCCCCTCGGGCACAGCACTCCACCAACAAATAACACCAGGATATCTGGTAAATAGTGCAAGAAGTAGCATGTATGTCAATGATATGAGAGTGCTGAATGTCATGCCACGTAGTACAAACAGGAACCAATGCATGAATGTAATGCAATGCATATGACCGCTGCGGCGCGCAACCCGATCCATTTGGGTACCCGCGATCACTGTGGGGGTTCAGACTCCGGAGGGGCTCCTACAACCCAAGCGCAATATCAATATCACACCGCTGCGGCACGCAGCCCGATCCATCCTCAGTCCAGAAAATGCACAATAACACGGATGCGGTGTGCAGCCCGATCCATGCTCAGTCCAGAAATGCGCATAAGCCACTAGGGTAATATTCAAATAACAATTCTCAGTTCTGAACGCTAAAAATATGTAGTTTAAGTTTTAAAACCTTAAAAGTATGACTAGACAGTTCAAATCAGTGTTTAACTCAGGACTGAAATTATTTAACATGCCAAGTATCACGGAAACCGTGATAATAATCCTTAAAGGATTCAGTCAGTTGGCACAAGGCCCAATCACGACAACTAATCCATTTTTTTTATAAGGATATCAACTAAGCTTTAATCAATTAGAGAGTTATTTCATTAAGAGGGATGGAACCAGTCACAATCCCTAACGGTGCTCTACCCCACGCCCGTTATCCGGCATGCAAGTCACCTCAATACAGCACTATGATGTGCAAACCCGGGGTTTCAAACCCTCGGGATATCATTTACAAGTATTACTAACCTCAAGACGGTCAAAGTCTAGCTCGCTATGCCCTTACCTCTTGAATTAGCCTCATCATGCGATGAATCTTCCCAAAATCACAACGAATATGTCGCATTATGCTAAAGAGACAATACCCAATCGAAAGCAATCGAAAATTATCAAAATTCACGAATTTGACAAAACACGAGCCACGGGCCCACTTCTTGAAAGTTAGAAATTTTTACACCAAAATGTTCCTTATCTCGCCACGAGTCTATACATATCAAATTTACAGGAATCGGAGTCCATTTGGCCCCTCAAATCACAAATTCTCATTCAAAAACCCAAGCCCTAGTTCTTCAATTTTTAACCAAATTTCCATGAATTTAAATATTGAAATCATAATTAGATGATGTTTCTAGGCCATGAGACTTACCTCCAATTGATTCCCAGTCAAAACCTTTCAAAAATCTCGTCAAAGGCTCCCAAGCTCACTCAAAAATGGTAGAAAATGAACCCAAGTCGCGGGTGAAATTTTCTTAAAACATCCTGCCGAGGTGACAAATCCTTATTTGCGTTCGCGTTCATTACACCGCATTCGCGAAGGCCAATTTCCTAGGCCCTTCACGTTCACGTGGCTTGCTACGCGTTCGTGTAGACCAACTATTCCCAGCCCCGATTTCTTTCTACGCGTTCGCATAGCTTCCTGGACCCACTCCTACGCGTTCACGACTTTCTCATCGCATTCGCGAAAGCCAAAGTCACACCCTCCCTTTTTCCTCTTCGCGTTCGCGAGACTCCCCTCGCGTTCGCGAAGGAGAAGACCAGATACCGGCAACCAGCAGTTCAAAATTTCCAAAAAATAACCCGTTGGGCATCCGAAACACACCCGAGGCCCCCAGGACCTCAACCAAAAGCACCAACATGACTTAAAACATTATCCAAACTTGTTCCAATCATCAAAACACGTCTAACAACACTAAAATCATCAATTCACATCGGATTCAAGCCGAAGCTCTTCAAAAACTTTCGGAATGCACATTCGATCAAAAATCCGACCAAATGATGTTTGAATGACCTAAAACTTTGCATACATATCCAAAATCACCCAACGAAACTACTGCAACTCTCGGAATTCCATTCCGACCCTCGGATCAAAATGTCACCTATCAACCGGAATTCGCCAAAATACTAACTTCGCCAATTCAAGCCAAATTCTACAACGAACCTCCAAATTTACTTCCAATTGCGCCCCTAAGACTCAAATCATCCCCCGAAGCTAACCGAATTGTCGAAAATCACATCCGATCCCTCTAACTCATAAGTCAACGTCCGGTTGACTTTTCCAACTTAAGCCTTCCTTAAAGAGACTAAGTGTCTCATTTCTTATCAAAACCAGTCCAAATCAACTCTAACACACCATATACCGATAACGAAACATGCAAAAACATAGAATGAGGGAAACGAAGCAGTAACACATGAGACGACGGTTCAGGTCGGCACAGTTTTTTAAGTATTGCCAAATTATAAAATAAATAACAACGATTATCCATATGTAATTCAACGCTTTGGGAGGGTTATTGTTAATATTTGTAGAAGCAACTCTATATAAGCGTGCCCTAAATATTTTCTAAAAATTCCCGCCATAATTTTCCCCTAAAATATTTACTGAAAAATTATGCCCTAAAATATTCGCTAAAACTTGTCTCTCATGTTCACAAGAAAATCTCCTTTTTTCTTCCAGAAAATTCTATAATTAAAGTTGATGGCTCCTCTCGTATCTTTTAGCAGATTGATTGAAGCAAATTAGAGTGAGTTCAATTAAATATATTGGGTTATGTGGAAATCGCTTATGGAGATGCTAAACTTTGTCTCGATTATGTGCCATCCGATTCAATTGGGAATCTCATTGTTTAGGGTTTACTATCGTTTATCAAAACTTGGATAAGATGACTGTTAATTTTGAAATTAAGCTATATTATTTTGTTATGGGAGGTTATTATTCTTGAAAGGTGAATGTTCATCTACTTTCATACAGTATTTGCTCTTTAGAGCAGGTTGACATAATTGGGGATTTCATTGTTTAGGGCTTACAGCCGCATCCAAAAATTTGGGTAAGACTGACTGCTAATTTTGAAGTTAAGCACTATTAATTCGTGATGGATGTCATTATTCTTGAAAGGTGAATACTCTCTTTCTTCATAGGACTAACACTTACAAGATCTTATTTTTTATCTTGCATTTTTTGCTTTAGAAAACCTGCGAATATGACAGTTTTGTTAGATGATGAGTACATATTATTTTTATGCGTTTTTGAATGTTGACGATGTCTGCATTTTTGTGCCTTTTCTCCAGGTGGTGGAAGTAATTTATTGTTGTTTGAGGAGTATTCATATGATACACTCGTCTATTGAAGTAAAGTGTAACTGTTAATATCCACTTTCACTTCCAGTGTGTTGTTGTTCAATACCAAAAAACTATTCATTTCCAATGCATTATTACCAAACAACTATTTATCAGTTGTAAGGGATAAAGGTCACGATATAGATATACGTATGTATGTGGAGGATTGTTGCTTAGTTGCTAATATCCTTGATGTTTAAAAAAAGAAGAAAACTTACGATTAGCAAGTTCTTACTCCCTGATCTGTTCTTTTGATAGATATTTTTTATAGCTCTTCCTTCTTAGTTTTCTGGTATTGAGGTTTATTTAGCTTTGGTTAAAGCCAAAAATGTGCATGATTAAAATGAATTTTGGACTTGAAATGACGATATTTTATGGATATGTTGAAAGCATGCTTTGAGTTATTATTACAGTGTTCTTTTTGTGTGTTTTGGGGAGTATATATACTAAAATATTTGAAGATTTTGTTAGGTCCTATGCTTCTTTAACTCGGTTTTCCCTTCTTCCCCATGGTTATTCCTTGGTTACTAACCTTTCGATTGCTGTCCCCTCCCTTTAGTCTTCGAGAGTTGAGTGAAGCCCTCATTCTAGAGAGAGAAAAAGTTTATATCTATTAATTGACCGTTAGCCATTTGAGGAGAAACTGTGTCTCCAAGAAATTGAATTAGAGTTTCCAATTGAAAATACTGTGTAAATAACATAAAAATAAATTTTTTGTTATATATGAACAGTTGAATCCCCTTGACATAAGAAAAGATTATAATCTAGTTGTAAATGGGGTTCAAAATTGCCGTACGTAAACAAGTTCACATCTTAAGTGTACTATTCTCCAAAGCTTAACTTTTAGCTCTGCTTCACGGACTTGAATTAGCTCAAATGGAAAATCTGATATTGCTTATAGTGGAAACACATTCACAGGTACAAACACATGCAGAATCAAAGGCGGATCTCTATAATTTTAATTTATGGATTCAGTATTTAAAATTTTTAGCGTTAAACCCGTTATATTTTAAAAGTATGGGTTTATTTTTACTATCTATTGTAACTTTAGTAATTTTTACATATAAATTTATACTCCGCATCGAAAGTATTGGATTCAGTTGAACCCGATAACTGCACGCTACATCCGACCCTGTGCAGAATACTCACCCATTTTTAGTGAATACAAGTTGTTATACTTGTTATCTTAGAGCCTTTCTAGAACTCTTCAAAAATACTGCTAAATTAGGTGTTGGGTCCTCCAAAAAAGTGCATTTTGATGAAGCTTTCACATCCCACTTGTAATAATCCCAACTAATTTTAAAAAAAAAAACAGTGGGAAAGACTTCTATATTTCTCTCCTTAGAACTACCTTGTCCTATAAAAAAAATTAGAATCTTATAAAACATGTTATACATTTAACGTTTAACTATGTATTCACTAATCAACTTAGAGTAGGAATACATAAGTCATCTTCTAAATTTGTACGATTCGTTAACACACTTAACTTTATGGACGGTCTGTTACCTCCATATTCTTACTTAAAGTAAAAACTAATAGTACCATCTGATACGTACATACGTGCTCCACGTGGAAAATCCATGTTGCTTTTATGTATTTTCCCTTTTTTTAAAGTAATTCAAACGTTATCTATTTTTTCATATTCGGTAACAGTACCTATAAGACAAGAGGGGTTGCTTTGATGGTAAGCAACCCCTACTTCCAACCAAGAGGTTGTGAGTTCGAGTCTACCCAAGAGCAAAGTGGGAAGTTCTTGGAGGAATAGATGTCGGGGGTCTATTTGGAGATTATACTGAATTGTTGTTGTTGGTAAAGCATATCCTTGACTCTTAATAGTGTGTCATGTTCTTTTATTATTTTTAATATATACAAAATTAATGTCTGTTACTAGTATTTATGTTTACCTTCAAAATTGGATAACAATTGAATTTATAAGTAATTTTAAGGATACATGGATTAATTTAATGCAAAGCGATAAATTAAATTATAAATAAAGCGAATAATAATAAAGTAAATTCAAACCGTGTGACTTGAACAGTTATATATAGCCTTGGAAAATAAATCTCACTTGAACGGGATGTAATTCAAATGATATCAAATATAGAAGAATAGTAGTTTGTAGAGAGATAATGATATTATAATGCTTTGGGATGCGTGTTAGTCTATCCTTTACAAATTATCAAACCACCTTTATATAGTATGTGTGTCATATTTTAGGTACATTTCTATAAAAGGTAGAAATTTCATAATTTGCTAATTAGCCGGTCTCTTATTCAAGATTCCCGCCGTGATATCCGACCGATTACGGATATTTCAACATTCCGTTATTTGGTCTGACAATATTTCCTCGAGCTCATTCGAAATCGGAGTTAGTTCTGGAGTCACAGACTCGTATGTTCTAACCTTGTACTTTGGTTCGATGGGACCCGGGGTCGATTTTCAATCCATTATGTTTCAGTCCCGATCTGTCATGCAATAAAAGAGTCCGATTTCGGCCATATACAATTTATTTGTTATAAAATAAATCATTCGCTTACTATAGGTATCAAATCCAACATACAGAAAAGTCCAAGTAATTAAATGTTAAACCAAAAAAACTATTATTTTCAGTTCAACTCTTATATTTATTAAAAGAAAAACTTATTGGTTCCTTGTATATTAGAGGAATCAATAATCCATATACTATTACACACAAAACTACAAATATAATAAGGATCAGAAAAGCTCAAACGATTTGCTTACGATATTTTTCGAGGTGATTTTGAATATAACAAGAACTAATTCTAACTTCAAATTTATAAAGTAGTACCTAATTCCTATAAATAGCTGTTATTATTCTAATTCTCAAATAACTCTCATTGTTATTTGATATAAGGAGAAGTTTGAAAATGGCTGAATCTCATGTTTGCTTCTCTAGGTTTCTTGTAATACTTTTCAGCCTATTTCGCATTGCCTCAAACGGTGAGTTTTTCATTTTATTTTAAAAAAGATGGAAATCACTGGCTTTGTTTCCATTATTTGATCCCTTTTAATAGATATATTTTGAATCATCTAAAATTTTAAGTAGTTAGATACAGTCAGTTATTTATATATAATGTATCCGACATGTCTTTCCATGTCCGGGCTTGACCTTTTTTATAAATATGTGGGCCAAACACAAAAAATTCTATTTATAATGGGTGTCTCGCAAGGACACAAGAGTCTTGGAGCAATGGTTAAGTTGTCTCTATATGACCAATAGGTTATAGGTTCGAGTCGTGGAATCATCCATTGATGCTAGCTTGCATCAGAGTAGGCTGCCTGTATCACACCCTTTGGGAAGTAGCCCTTCTCCAAACCTTATGTGAATGCGAAATGCTTCGTGCACCGAGCTTGATATACATTCCTTTTTTTTTAATATGTGGACCAAACAGACACACACAAAAAAAAATTATGTTTGATAATGGGTGTCAGCGAGGAACGAGAGCTTTGGAGCAAGGGTAAAGTTGTCTCCATGTGACTTATAAGTCACGGGTTCGAGCCGTGAAATCAGCCACTAATGTTTGCATTGGGGTAAGCTGTCTACATCACACCCTTAGGGCTCAATCCTTTCCCGAACCCTGTATGAACGCGGGATGCCTTGTGTACCATACTGTCTTAATAGGTGTCGGCGAAATTTCCACGTCCCGGCTGGACCCCCCTTTTTCTAATATGTGGACCAAACACGAAAAATTCTATTTATAATGGGTGTCAGCCAGGAGCGAGAGCCTTGGAGCAACAGTAAAATTGTCTCCATGTGACCTATAGATCACGTATGCAAGTCGTGGAATCAACCATTAATTGTTGCATCAGAGTAGGCTGCTTACAGTACACCTCTTGGGATACGGTCCTTCCCTAGACCCTCCGTGAATACGAGATACCTTATGCACTGACGAGATATAATGAGAGCTTTTTTTTTTTTTGGTGGGTGCAGATATTAACGCTGTGGACAATGGTATTTGTGAGGTATTTAGTTCTACATTTCATGGACAATGCTATAATTCAGATCATTCTGAGAGAAATTGCAATAACGAAGGATATCCATCTGGACAATGTGAGTGGAGATCAATTCGTTGGGGATTTTCTTGCGTTTGCCAATATATCTGCTGACTGAAAATATAAAAGCTTATTAGTCCTTTTATGACACAGCTCAATAATTGTTCTTTAATTTACTCTATCTTTTTATATAATAATTATACCTCGTACGTTACTTGTTTTTTAATATTGCAAGTTATTTTTTATACTGTTGGTGTATGATAACATGATATGACTACAAATAATACAATCTATATATATATATATATATCTATATATATATATATATATATATCTATATATATATATATATATATATATAT